>RJWM01035215.1:0-19109 GCA_004363535.1 Dasyprocta punctata | reverse complement strand
GCCACAGGTGTGAGAAGCACGGACCCTAAATGACACTGGGTTGTGCGTGGAGTCCTGAGCAGTGAGACTCCTCCCCTGCACCAGAGGAGGGAGGAGGCAGGTCTTCCAGTGTTGACTGATTTTTATAGTATCTGTTATTGGGGCCTCAGGAGCCATGAATGAAGAGAAAGTTTCATTGTTTCTGGGACAGTTTGAGAAAGGATCAACTCGGAGGCCTCATCGGCTGATTTGCTGAAGGAAAATTTGTACTTTTGAGTAATGTTTCTTAAAATTGGCTATCAACGATTTACATGAAAAGCCAGTTTTGACTCCAAACAATTTCAAGGACCTTGGTAACAGTGATTATTTATTGGCAAGTTTTTCAATGTCTATTTTTAGAAATCTCCTGGTTCTTTAATTTAGAAAGGCTTTGTTTTATATATCTCCTCCTTATTAAACCACTGGTCACCTTTCTCGTTTTATCTTTATTTGTCAGATGTTTGGGGAATGGCTTTTGTCTATTCTATATTTACTACCCTACACCCAGATACTCTACTTCTTAAGTTTACAAAGTGTATGAGTGGTATTTGGATATTCCTTTCCATAAAATTTTACATCATGATACTAAAATAATTTGTTGACTAATATTTTACTAACATCATTCAATATATATACATAAATAAGAGCTCTGTAATTATGAAATATAAAAATACATAATTCATACATAATTCATAATTCAATGAAGCACATTTAAGTTAGTGAATTCATTTTATATCCTTTCATTCCAGAAAGAATCCAGTACTTGATCACATCTTGGACCTATACTTATTCCTCTGATTTGTATGAGCTTCATAAGAACTTGCAGCTCAATTCCTTCTCCATATAGTAATAATAATAATAATGTCCATCAAAGAGCTTTTGCTGAGGATTGAATGAATAAATAAAATACTTTCCAGAATTTCTGGTACTTTTATATGGATTGTAAATCACTGCTTAAAAAGTAGAAACAAATTCCACAATTTTCCATAACATGCATATACAAATATGCCATGTGTGTGCCTGCATGTGTGTGTGTGTGTGTGTGTGTGTGTGCACACGTGTGTATGTATGTACTTAAAAGGGCTGAAGGTGCCCGGTGTAATGGTGCATGCCTGTAATCTCAGCATTCCAGAGCCTGAGGCAGGAGGATCACAGAGTTCAAGGCCAGCCTAGGCTACATAGTGAGTTCAAGGCCAGTCTGAACTGCATAATGAAACCTTGCCTCAAAAAAAGACAGAAATGACTAAAGGTTATATGCCTCATCAAACACCTCTCTCTTATCTACCAAGGTTTTTATAGACCTTTTATGGGTATATATAACTACTTTATTGATTTGTTAAATGTATTGGAGAAACCAAACACTGAACAAGACAGAGTCAACTTTTAATATTTGAAAATTAATTTTGAGAATATTTCATGCCTATGAAATATTCAATTATGTACAGTATGTGTGAGTAAATATGACATGAATATCTCCATCTGATGACTTTGGAAAGGGATGCACAAATTATGCAGACAATAAAACACAGCAAAACTTCTTATACTCATTTAGAAATGAGACCTAACTTGTACAGTGTAATGGTTGTTTTAGGCTATTTCTTAATATATTTCATATAATCTGAAAGAAATAATCATACAGAATTTCCTACATAATATATATTTTAATTCATATTTTATTTAGGCTCAATATTTTTAAAAATTTCCTTAAATATAAACAACTGCTTTAATGCTTCCAAAACAATAGGTATATTTGCCCTCTTGTGCAAAAGATTAATTCAAATAATTCAGTGCAAAAGATAAATTGTATCATTTACAGAAATGAAAAAGAAAATTCACTGAAGTTTTCCTTCTTCAACCAGTTGTATAATGGCAATTATATATATTTTAAGTTATCTTTAAAAGCACACATCCAAAGTAATGAAAAATAATCAGTTTTGCAGATAAAATGAAATAGATATCAAGGAGAAAAATTGGTTACAGAGAAGTTTAAGTACAAGGAGAATGTAGCTATAAAATAGCTTTCTCATATCTCTATCAGATAAGCACTGAATTTGAGGATTCTCTTACTTCTCAATAACTAAACAGCACAACTAAGTATTACCCTGATGACTGATAGAAATAGTTATCCTGGTTCTGGAATTATGATATTGGCATCAATTGGAGCTAGGTAGCATGGGATAAATACAAGGGATGTAATTAATCTAATGTTGCTCATATGTTGTTGCCAGGTTGTATACTAAAAAAACAAGAAGTATAAAAGTAAAATTCCCTATTGCAAATCTACCACCAAAATAGGCAGCACTATTACCAAGAGATGAACTAACAGAATTTTAAAAATTTGGGACCAGGTAAAATGATGTAATACAGTCAATCTCATTGAGACTACTTGAGATATGATACAAATGAGAAAACTGAGTTTGAGAAACGGTTAATTCAAGAACTGGTCACACAGAGCACAGTTAGCTGGGCTGTGGTTTCTACATAGGACTGTTCCAGTGCAGAGATTACAGGGCACAAGAAATTCTACCGATTTGCTCATTTTATCTCAAAATATAAGTAAAATCCAGTTTCCCTTGTGACTAATAGTTTTTACTGGAATTTCCATAATTATGTAGTTCAGACATATTTCCTAATCAAATTTAGTTGAAAGCTATAAAAATTTTAATAATTTCTTATAAATAAAATGTTATCTTATAAAAAATGTGATGTAATAATTTTTAAAAAACAAGTGTTTTGAGGTTTTCTGGAGGGATTTTAACTCTCCTCTTATTTTCTTGAAGCTTCCCTTTTTTCCAACAAAATATGTGTGAGGCAGGTCGTGTGCGGCAGGTAGCAGATGGGCTAAATTCTCGTTTTTATCAACTCTCACAATCTTTTCAGCTGATGCATCCAGAGCAGCACAGTTTAGAATAATCATCAATACAATTGGATTAAAGTTTTAATACTTGCGGTTTGTTTCGTTTATTATTTTATTATATCCCCCTTTTCTGGTTTCTCTTATGTTAACTCAGTAGACTTAAGACTTACTCTTTTTTTTTACTAGGGACTTATTATTTCTACCTCTTTTTAAAAAATGTAAATGGTTGTTGTAAAATCTGTTTAGTCAGAATCTGCATTCGAATAATATCCTAGCATTTTCCCTAGAGTATAAGGATGTTCAGCACTATGATCCCCATTTCTTTTTCGCTCTCTTTGGATGATGGTCATGCATTCATTTTATTCTTGCGCAGTGCCTTGACAGCATCTTATCTGAATCTAGTCTTGATGTTTGCTTTGTCTTAAAGGTTTTTTTTTTCTTCTTTGTACCCCTAACACATTTTTATTAGCAACTTGTCATTCTTTGTAAAATAGTATAGACTGAGGTATAGATTTCTTTTTCCTTTGGTAGGTCTTTAGTGTGGTTTTGAGTTAATCTTTGTAGAAATTGGGCTGATTTTAATATTTCTTTTTGCTATGGTTACCCTTTTCGCACTACAAGTCTTCAAATACTTAAAAAAAAATTCTGTTGTTTAAAATGGGGGTAGTTTGCCAGTGCATTTTTGGCAATTGTTTGCCCAGTCTCCTCCCTTTAGTTTTTCCACTGGTTTTACTTGAGTGAGAGACTTTTTCCCCACCCTTTTTTCTGGAAGTTTCCTGCTGTTAATTATTAAGCTTTTGGATGCCCGTTAGACTGGCAGCGAGTTCAGAGGACAGCACAGAGTTAATGGACATGCGCAGTGTGTTACTTTGGGTGCTTCTGTGTTTGGAGAGGCCCAGCCCTAGGACCCAGTGCTCCCGCGTCCTGGTGCCCCTGCCCTGGCCCGGCCTGCCTCCCTGGCCATAGCAAACTCTGCTTGCCTTTTGGAAGGACTAGGTCTATTGGTTGTTTTGTTCGTTTTGCATTGCTCTTTTTCACGAATTCATTAACAGCATTATTCCTGCAATGAAACCCTTCATTTCTGGATAGGAACACATGTTTACTTAGGATATTAAAATAAATCTTATCTTCTATTTGATGGAAGACTTAGTGTAAAATTAGTATTATTTCTTCTTTGCATATTTAGAAGAATGAAACAATTAGTCATCTTTGCCTGAAGCTGTCTTCCTGAGAAGTTTTGGAAGTTCAATTGTAGTTTCTTTAACCATTATGTGTACTATTTGTATCACCTAGTTGTTTCTGATCCATTATTTTTGTGTCTTTCTGGAATCTGTGCCATTTAACATGTCATAGGCTTTGTCATGAAATTTTCATCATCTTTTATTTTTAAAGCATCTCTTTAATCTGTGTTGATATCAGCTTTCACTTTCCCTTTGATATATTTTTGACTTATGAATGACAAAAATATTTTAGTTTCCAGATATTTGGGATTGTTTGTTTTGTTTGTTTGTTTGTTTGTTTGTTTGTTTTGTACTGGCGGTCAAACTCACAACCTTGCGCTTGCCAGGCAAGCACTTGTGCTACTGAGCTAAATCCTCAGCCCTATTTGGTATTTTTTTAGATATGTTTCCAAAATATCTATCCTTCCACAACACCATAACAGTTCCCATACTCATACAAGCACACTTTTTAGACAAGGTCAAAGTTTATTCAAGAAAAGTTGTGAGTAAATTTGTAGCATTTTCCACAGTTGGTATTTGACTAACTTCTCCCTCTTGACATTATTTAACATGATTTTCATTCATTTACATTTCTTGTAACTAAATCTAGAAGCTTCCCCATTCAGGTTTCACTTTTTCCAGGAATGATTTGCAGATGATTTGATACCTTTTCAAATGTTACATCAAGAGTACATACGGTCTGTTTTTTAGTATACATTCTTTTTTTTTTCAGCTGATCCATCTACTTTATCACTAGCAAAATTTCATGTCCTTTTTATAGCATCTAATGAGAACTATTATCTAGACCTATTATTTAATTCAAACTTATAAAATGGTGATTTTATAGTTTTATCATTATTTCAGGTTTGTTAGTCTGATTTCTTCTACAGAGGAAATTAACCTCAGCATGTATCTGGCAACACTGAAACGCTTTTATATTGTAAAGTACAATTAATTTTCCCTTCTTATTTGCCAACTTCCAGAATGAACATGGTAACTATATGACTACCTACCAAGGATGATATATAAGAATCATATGAAGTGATATTAAAAATTATCTTACAGTGATAGAACCTGTGACTGTTTCAGGCAAACCAGGTGAATCTATCAAAAGTTGATCCATGAGAATTTTATAACTTTATGAATGCATGGATTTGTTTCCTTTACCAATTCAATCATTATTCTTTCCAATTGTTTTAAGTTTGGATGTTGACAGTTGCTTCAAGTTGGCTTCTGTGACCTTTGGACTGGATCTCAGTAGTATTTGATGACATGTTGACTTTCTTAGACAAGACATTTTTATATTCATCTTATGTATTTCCTCCTCCCAGACTGGAAAAGAATTATTTTTCAAAAGAGACTAATTTGTGCGCATGAGGAATAGTGCGTACATACAAACACATTAACTCTAGAGTCTAATTGCTTTTGAGTTATCCTTGCTTTTATGCCTTCTCAAAGAATAGAACTAAGAAAGATATGTGGTTTGAAGAAAAGATTAACTTGAGAACATACTGACTTTCTAAATTGAAAGAAATGTGACTGAGATTTTATATTTTTTGATGTATTTGTAGTTTTTTATTATTTTTAAAATACTACTAATAATATCATTTTAATTTTACCTATATTATTTATCTTAATATAATTACTCAATACCAGTATTCTTTTACCAACAGTAACATTTTTTTAAAAAATTGCGTTTTAAATGTCTTTGATGTTTCAGCTTTATCCTTTTACCCCAAGTAAATACTGCCAGTTAAAACACTGTGTTTTAGCATCATCCTAAGTATTTTTTGGGGGGGAGGTGCTTGTAACACCAAATAAATGTATGGTTTGGGGATATTTATTTTCTATTTACTTTTAAAAATTTTTATAAGACATTTAAAATATATATATTTCAGGCCATATAATTAAATACTTTAAAGTTACAGCTTCTTCATCCTTTAACTTCTATATTTGCCACTTTTCCAACAGGTAGCATGAGTATAACCAAATGAATGCCATCGCATTAAAACTGTTTGACTTTGCTATGTGAACATATAAAGCTATGTTTGAATCCAGCTTCTGTTACAGAAATGTGTCTGATTTTATTCTAGTCAAATTTTCCCTATCTCTGTTACATATTTATGAATCTTATCCTGTTCCCGCAAACTGGTCACTTCCCGATGTTTATTTGGGTATGGTAATTAGAGGGCAATCTCTATTACCATTCTTTGATGCTTCCGGTTAAGTCTGCATTGCGGCATCACATGCTTCTTGCAATGACTGAGTTCATTTAGTGCATTTTTCTTTCTTTTCTTGTAACGTATTCTAATCAGGTTATTGTGGTGCTGTCTGTACACGGTAGAAACTCCTAGAGGGACGATTCTCCTGTGAGGCGGAGTGGGCGTTGGAGGTACTGGAAGTGCCTCTTTCACAGCTGTTTCATGGGAATGGCCACAGGCTCTAAAAACGACATCTCCTGGGACCCCCCATGCTCCCTGAAAGGATCTGCTGCATAATTCAGAAGACCTACCCTGTACCTGGGGTTTTATAACCATCAGCGATCTGTGCTCTCTCTCTCTCTCTCTCTTTGTCTCTCTCATTCCTTCCTCCCTCCCTCCCTCTTTTTTATTTCTTTCTCCATGGCATACGTTACCTACTGGTTGAATGTTTGTTGCTTTTTATATTTAAAAAAGGTAAAACAAAATTTCACAACAAACAGGAGAATAATAATTAATATAGTACATGTTGTTATCTTTAAAGTGGTTGTTCAGGGTACAAGATATAGGCATAATAATTTCTCCAACTGATATTAATCAACTAAGAGACACGCTAATAGTATAACTGACTTGCATTTTTACCCTTTTCTCTACTGTCCTTTCACCTTTCACCCATCCTAGATCTTTTTTTCTTTTGAACAATTTCTTCCTATTTCACAATATCTATTGCACATTTTAGAACTTATTTACTCTTTTAGTTTCTCACATCTGGGAGATAATACAATGTCTATACATATGAGTCTGATTTATTTCACTTATGAATATGGTCTCAAGTTGCATCTATCTGCCTATAAAAGTCTCAAGTTTATCATTCTTTATGGCTGAGTAATACTCCACTGTATAAAAAAATCACATCTTTTTTATTTACTCCTTGGTTGATGGGCATTTGACTTGTTTCCAAGATTTAGCTATTATAAATTGTGTGGCTTTAAGCATGGGTGCATATATACTGCTGTGGTATGATGTTTTTAATTCTTCTGGAAAGATACCCAGAAGGGGGACAGTTGGATTGAATGACACCTCTAATCCTAGATTTTTGAGGAACTTCCACACTGATTTTCACAGTGGTTGTACCCGTCTACATTCCCACCAACAGTGAAGAAGGGCTCCTTTCCCCCTACATTCCTTCCAGCTTTTTTATTGGTTGATGTCTTGATGAGAGCCATTGTTTCTGGAGTGAGATGGAACCTCAGTGTTTTAATTTGCATCTCTTGAATGACAAGTGATCCTGCACATTTTTTCATATATTCATTTTCCATTTGTATTTCTTAGTCCATGAAGTGCATATTCATTTCAGATGCCCATTTTTGGATTGGATCTTTCAATTTGGGGGGTATGATTTTTTTTCAACTTTTTGTATGTTCTAGATATAAGTCTTTTGTCTGAGGGACAATGGGTTAAAACTTTTCTCACTCTGTGAGTTGTCTTTTCACTCTGTCAGTGATTCCTTTTGCTGTGCAAAAGCTTTTCAGTAAGATGAGATCCCAGTCAGTTGTTGATTTTTTTAAGTATTTCCCATGCAGTATGCATTTTCTTCATGAACTTTACACTTATGTCTTAAAGATTTATACCTACTTTCTCTTTCAGTGGATTTAGTGTTTCTGTTTTAATATTTAGATCTTTGATCCATTTTGACTTTAGCTTAGTGCATAGTGATAGACATGGGTCTAGTTTTAATCTTCAGCTGGTAGAGAGCCAGTTTTTCTAGCACCATTTATTAAAAGGGCTATGTTTCTTCCAGTGAACATGTTTGAATTATTTGTCAAAGATAAGGTAACAGTGTGTTTGTAGTTGTGTCTTTATCCTCTAATCTATTCCACTGGTCCTCATCTCCCTAATGAACATAGATGCAAAAGTCCTCAATAAGATACTAGCACATCATAAAGAAGATTATACACCATGATCAAGTGGGATTCATCCCAGGAATGCAGGGATGGTTCAACATACATAAATCAATAAATGTAATATACCATATCAATAGATCAAAAGACAAAAATCACATGGTCATCTCAATAGATGCAAGAAAGTTTTTGATAAAATCCAACACTCATTCATGGTAAAAACCCTAGATAAAATTGGAATAGATGGTCTCTACCTCAAGCTGATAAAAGTCATTTAAGACAGACCAACAGACAACATCATACTAAATGGACAAACACTAAAAGCTTTCGCTCTAAAATCAGGAACAAGACAAGGATGTCCACTATCATCACTCCCATTCAATATAGTTCTGGAAATACTAGTCAGAGCTATTAGATAAAAGAGAAATAAAAGGAGTAACGGTAGGAAAGGAAGAAGTTAAATTATCATTATTTGTAGATGACATGATGCGTTACATAGAAGACACCAAAAACTCCACCAAAATACTTCTAGATGTAGTAACCAAATTCAGTAGCATTGCTGGATACAAAGTCAACACTGAAAACTCAATAACATTCCTGAATACACAAAACAAACTGACTGAGAGAGAAATTAGGGAAACTATACCATTTGCAATAGGATCCAAAAGAAATTAAATACTTAGGAATCAATCTAACAAAGGAAGTAAAGGATCTGTATAATGAAAACTACAGTACTCCAAAAGAGGAGATTTAAGGGGATATTGGAAAATGGAAAGATATTCTATTGGGATAGGAATAGGAAGAACCAACATAGTGAAAATGGCCATACTCCCAAAATTGGCCATACTCCCAGATTTAGTGTAATCCTGATCAAAATATCAGTAGCATACTTAACTGAACTAGATAAAACATTCCAAAAATTCATCTGGAACCAGAAGAGACCTAGAATAGCACAGGCAATTCTGGGCAACAAAGGCAAGGCAGGAAGCATCACAATCCCTGACCTGAAATTATACTACAAAGCTACTGTGATATAATCGGCATGGTACTCAATGGTCATTTTTGTGTTATGATTTTCTGGTTCATTTTAGAAGACAGCATAAAAAATAAAGTATCTTTCAAACAGCTCCTATAGTGTTCATTCCTATACATATTATAATGCTTTGAAAAAAGATGATAAATTTCACCCCCAAAATTTCTGTAGTAAAGAAAACTATTAAACTGCATTTAATTCATGAATTCTCAGACTTATTTGAACGCTGCACTTTTTGCTTTCCTACACTTCTTTAGCTGACTTACGTAAGAACCCACTGTACTGCATGACCCAAACTGTGATGTGCAAACTATTTTTCCAGTTTATTTCCCTCTTTGTTAACAAGGGAAGATCAGATAATTTGTGCATCACAAAATACAAAGAAATATGGGTTTATCACCACTCTTATTGTTCTTAATGTGTTTAGCTTCTTAAGTGATGCATGATATACATCCAGAACCCTGCCCATGTACTAAATGTTAAACTCAGTTTAATGAACTGAATCTTTGAAACCAGAATTGCATAACTACATGCAGTGAAAGGGGGAATATGCATTTCCACAGACAACCCAGAGCCACTTAATTTTCTTTAAATGCAGTGAGATCAAGAGAAACCGCCACATAAATACTCTCCAGATATCCTAGAACTTACACTAAGTAGCTGAAATGAAAGACCCATCTCCTTCCTTACAGCTCTGTATTTGAAAACTAATCAGCAAAAACCTACAGTGACTAGTTTAAAGAAATCTATTTTATCTGTGGTCAAATAGATCAAAGAATTTGTCAGTAGAAGTGCTAACTGATGAGAGAGGAATTGCAGCTGGCGAATGCAGCAGATGGTAGGCAACGGTGCAGGTGAGAAGCAGGGATGTCTGCGTGGCTGCAGACATGGCCCCTTAGCTTCCTGTGCCACTTGGAATTGCTTTTTCTGTCTGCATCAGCATTTTAGATTAATTTGGGAAAACCTAATGAAGTACAAATGATTGCTATGTCTTAGCTCACAGACTGTAATAACTATAAATATTGATATCTATTTTGTTTCCACCACCATGTTTGGGTTTCGAACTGCATTATCTCTGATTCTCACTCAAATGGTAATTAGCTGGAGTCATTCCTATTTATTAAGGAGTAAGAAGAGCTGAAAGACTAAGATTTTTTTATATTTTGCTCATGAACACATATATTTATATTGACATATAGAAGTTGTATGTAATTCTGAGGCATACTGGTATTTCAGTATGTGCCTACAATGATCTGTCACTTCAAACATGCACTTTAGGAAAGCATGCCTTAATCCCAGGCGTACTGGGCTCAAGATGAAGCTCTTTGCATTTCAGTTTGCATCTCATTGTTTCTGGTTTGTGTTTCTAGAAAAACCCTAGGACATTGGTTTTATTTATTATTTATTCATTCATTCATTCACTTATTTCACAGATGTTCAATCACTAACAACTAGCATACAAGCCCAGATCAGAGACATTGAGTGTATTCCTCTTTCAAGAAACTTGTAGCATGTGCGTGTGTGTGTGTGTGTGTGTTTTACTTTATTTTTTGTGATTCATATTTATTAATTTAGGGGCTGGGTATATGTTTCAGTGATGCAGTGCTTGCCTGGCAAGCACAAGGCCCTGAGTTCAATTCCCAGTACCCCCCCGACACACACACACATATATATAATTTTAAACACAAAAAAAGATAAAAATGACACAAAATTTCAAAACAAAATAATAGGAAATTAACACTAGTTAATATACTGCATATTATTATCTTCAAAGTAGTTGTTCAGATTATAAGATTTAAGCATGAAAAATATGATCGATCTTTATAAAATCTTTTTCTGCTAAGCAGTTCAAAACTTACTATATTGAAGAAAATGAAATATACTGCTTTTAATACAGAATTAAAACTCATGGATTGAAACAGAGAGAAGGCATTAACATGTTTCTCATTTTTAAGGGGCAGCCTAGGAAATGATTCATAGAAAGATGGGGGGTGAGAGCAGCAACCCCATGGCTTTATTCCTGTGACTGCAAACATTGATGTTTTTGTGGGACAGTTAAAGGGCAAGTGTTATTCACCTCTCAGCTATTATTATGTATTTTTTATTAAAACCAAGTTTAAATACTTGAAAGCTATTAAACACAACATTATATCAGTTAGCATTACATACCCAATGTTAGATATAATTACCGAAGAGTAAAACAACCTTTACTACAATGAGACATAAAGTATACTACTTTATGAAGGCTATATTAATTTGCTTGACTACATTAGTCATTGTGCTATGTATGTGCATATCAAAACACTATTTGCAGACTTTGAATGCATACAATAAAAATTGAGCATCAAATTATACCACATTTAATTGTTTTATACTTGATTCCCTCCTACTTTTGTGGGAAATCAGTCTTCCATTTACTTGAATTTACTTAATAATCAAGTTAATATGGCAAAAAAATGAGCAGAAAGATAAAAATGTTATGGATTTTGAGTGTCAGAATGTACTATATAATTGAGGAACCTGTACAATCAAAATGGTAATCAAAATGGTCATGTTTTAACAGGGTGACTACTACAGTAAGTATTGGTTGACTTATCTTATTCTGAAGAGACGATAAGCATAGTTCAAATCATAGTTACACTGACAAAATTGTTTTGTTAATCAAATTTTCTTGAGCTGTATTCATGTACAAGAGGTTGTGTCCATTTGATGTTTGACTTAATTAAAGTGATAGACATGTCCCAGAATGCACCCCTGCCACCTCCCCAAGTTTTCTTAAGCCCTGTGGAGTGATTCTTTCCTCCCTCTGCTCTTTACCACAGCCCATCAGTGATGCATGTAGTAGTTACTGTAAGTTTGCATTTTCAAGATTGTATATACACAGAATTAATCAAATGTTATGAAGTCTACCCACGGCTCCTCTCTGCCCAATGAGGCAGAGAGTTCTACACAAGATCATGGGTCAGAATCCAATCATTTTTAGACTGAAATATTCATTTATAAAAACTCCTGCATATTGTTTATCCATGCATCTATTGATGGGCAATTGGGTTTTTTCAAGTATTAGTGAGTTGTTTGGAATATATTTTCTATGAATATTTGCAGAAAAATCATTTTCATCATCCCTCTCAAATAAGTACCTACAGTGGAATAACTGGATTTGTTGGCAGATGTATGTTGAATACATAGGAATATTGACAGTTTTGTAGAGTAGTTGGACCATCTTACATTCCCTTCACCAGTGCATAACAGTTTCAATTACTCTACAACCTCACAAACACTTGGAAATTTCAACCTTTATCATTAGTTCTTGTTAAAATTATTTTTTAAAAAACGTTTATCACTATTTGTTTGCAATACATAATGAATATATTCATCAAAGGGCCATCTTCACCTCTTCTGCCTCACCAACCATGGTGTCTCCTAGACCCAAATTCTAATGGATGCAAACTCGTACATTTTGCTTTTTGTCTCAATAGCACTTTTTCAACAACTAATGATGCTTGCAACATTTCATTTGGTTCTTTGCCAGGAATATTTCTGTAAGTTGCAGGTTCAAATATTTTATATTATTTTTAACTGGATTTAATTTGAAAATTATACAACCTGTTTGTTATTGACAGGTTGTAGGATTTCTTATACATTCTGCACATAAATACTGCACTGGTTAAATGTATTGAAAATATTTTCCCCATTCTGGCCCTTGCCTTTCCTTTTCTTAAATGGGTGTGTTTCGAGAAACAATAACAAAAGAGTAATTTCCATAAAATCTACCTAATCATTTTAGTTTGTTTATATATCTTATCTGAAAAATGGTTACATTTTCCATTATCACACTATTGGCTACTCTAGTATTTTTTCTTTCATTATTAATTACGCTTTTAATCTCTGCCTTAGAACTATTCTCTTAACTTACTGACTTGTTCTATTTCAAATTAACTTTGGTACATGGATGAAGGTAAGGCTCCATGGCCCTTTTTGACCCATACAGATAACCAGTTCTTGTAGCACCAATTTTAAAAGAAACTTTCCTTTTCTGCATTACATGGCCTTGGAAACTTTCTCAAAATTCAGGTGATCATAAGTAAATTGACCAATTTCTGGACTCTCTTATCATCTGTCTTAATAATTTTATGTCCATTCTTTAAAAAATACTGCACTCTCTTGGTTACTGTAACCTTGCAAAGGGACTTTAAATCAGGTAGTATAGCTGGGCATGGGGACCCTAACTGTTATTCTAGCCTTCAGGAGGCTGAGGTAGGAGGATTGAGAGTTTGAGGCCAGCCTGGGTTAAGTAGCAAGTTCAAGGCCAGTCTGGAATTCATAGTGAGACTCTGTCTATAAGAGCAAAAACAAAACTGAACAAGTTTAGTATAAGTCTTCAACTTTATACTTAAAAACATTTGCTTTGGCTACCCAGGGCATTTGTATTTCCATGTAAGTCTCTTTCCAAACAACCTGACACATGGAACATCTTGAAAGTGACCCATTTCTCTTTAATGATAAATTATATCTTTCTGGGTTTTTTTCTTGTATAATTTTAGATTGCATCTTGGACATTGTTATAGTTATATCATTGAGTTTCTATCTCCGAGACTATTCCTGTTCTGTCTTTTTTTTATTTTTTGAGTAAAAATTATGTCATTTATACTAAGATGATAATCTATTTCTTGTCTGTTTGAGGCTCTGAGTCAAATCTCCATTTCTTCCAGTTAACATTATCTGAAAAATGCTTCAGTTATTCCCAAAATTTGCAGGAGACAGAGCAGTGAGCCAGGCGTCAGGAAAGCTTACATATGTAACTTGAGAATTTTTTCTGTGCTTTTTCCTTTTCAAATTTCTTTCTTCAGTTTTTTTTTAACATTCAGGTTACAAAATTGTATTCAGATTTTATAGTTATTTTGGTTTTTGAGATTATTTTGTTCTGCTTGCAAAGTAACTCTTTAGGACAAAACAATTTAATCCTTCTCTCAGAAGGCAGGAAGATGCTATCACTTTGGAATAGACTTCAAAACATAATGTTGCTGAGCAGAAAGATTCGACTCTTATCACAAAAAAGATTTAAATAAAGTAGGCATCCAAAAATATGAATTACGTTAATGAATCAAATAGAACAAAAATCAGTAAAATCTTTAAAAAACCTAAAGCAACAGTTTCTTTTCCAAGTGGATGTGTAGCTTGCAGGTTTTTGAACAGGATTTTGTTTTGATTGCTGCCTCTTGCCTTCCAGATGGCACAATATAAGGTCCATCTTATCACAGGCAGAAAGAGCGGCAGACTGAACATGTGGCGTTCGAGAACCTAATTTCTCATTAGTGACAACGCATGCAAATGTACGTTCCTAATCGAAATTGCTGCCTTTGAACCAACAGATTATTTTTTACATCATACCTGTGTCTAGCCCTAAAACCAAGGGTTGCATCAACATGACATGTGTCTATACATTTCGGTAGTGAGTAAATTATTTTATTTTTAGAAAAAAAATCCTCGGGATCGATCTAGAATGCAGATCCTGAAGCTGAAATTAAATTGTTAATTTGAGTTTTAAATATAGATGACTCATAGTCCATTTCATTTCTGATAATACCTATCATTTGAAAAGATGTTTTATGGACTACTATAATAAATTATTATTAGTAGTAGTTTTATTATTATTTTGTTCCAGGAACCTAACTCAGGACCCTGCACTTGTCCGGCAGGCACTTATGCCACTGAGCTATGTCCCTGGACCTCTATGGACTCCTATAACAAAGACTTCATATCAAAATCCTTTGTGGTAATTATTGCTTCAAAAATTAGAAATTATTATTGTATTTCATCTTTGTGTTAGGTTTCTAGATGTAATTTAATATTTTAGAAGTAAAAACTTAAATCATTCTCAGAAAATTAATTTTGTTACATATTCATAATAGTTTAGAATAATATTTCTAACAACAAGAAATAGTTCTCTCTTCTACATAAAATTTTGATTTACATCATAGCATCAACAACCAAAAGAAAGAGATGTAGGTATTGTGAAATAAACACCACATTTATCTTAATTAAATGACTACCATTTCAAACTTAACAAGTTCACAAATTACAGATGATGCTTCCCCAAATACATTGATGTCTTTATTGAGAGAAATGAAGTTCCATTAGTTTCATGTGTTATTTGTCTTTATACATGCCATCAGTTTGAAAGCTTGTGTCCGCCTAGGTAGCCTTTACTCTATAATTTGGGCTGTGTGCATGTTGATATGCACAGCCTACATTTTCCTTCAACATCTCAGTTTAGAAAAATAAGAAGGGTGTGTAATCCTTGCACTAGAACAGCGTGCTCCTGATGACATTTTCACAGTCTAATTTGCTTTGCTTTTGCAGAATTCAGAGCTCCCCAGAAAAATCAAAAATGCATACACCGGACCAGAAAGCAGCAGCCGGCTCCAGACCAGGCCTCCGCCTTTAGCAGCCACTTTGAGACAGAAAGTGAGTCCGCCTCTCAAAGACCCAGCCTGAGCTTAGGAACTGAGGGGTCACGCTGCCTTGGGAAATACTGTGATACTGTGGTTGCATGGAGAGACAACCACAAACCAGCAGGACAAGCAAGACATCGTGTGGGTCCTTCACGCGCACTTCTGGAATAAGCAAATTGTGCGCAGTGATTACCGTGTTCACCTTTGTCCAGCAGACAGAGACGGATGCTGTAACTCACCAAGCAGAAGAGCAGTGCCTTATTCTCAGGCTGCTCTCCTGGAGGTAAAATAACAGTACTTCGAAGGAGAAATATTTTGTTAAACACATTCCTCTATCAGCAATCAAGCAAAATTCAACTCACGCCTTGATATTTTATTTACTGTCTTGAGGCAAGTGTTTGTAAAAAGTATTAATGAAAGGAGGCTTTCGCCTGTGCCCTGGTAAGCAATCACCTCATGCTGAAACACGTGTCCCCCTCAGCCTACACGCTGTGACAAGCGGGGGTTTGGAGGCTCATTAAATCCAAACTGCTAATTTAGTCACTAATAGATGCTCTTTTGAGTTCTAAGTGAGTTAGGGCTGACTGTGTCTGTACTAGAAATAGTGAATATCTTTTTTTATTATTATTATTAAGAGAAAAAAGATATAGAAAAGAAAAACAAAAAGCAAAAGAGATAAACACAACAATAAATCCAATACAATAACATTATAGGTTTACAAAACAAGATGATAAAAATTTCATAAGCGTTGTAATATTGCATATCATTACCTTCAAAAGGGTTGTTTACATTAACAGATAGACACATGTAAAATTGATCTAATCATATTTTTTCCAATAACTATTACATTTAGTAGTATAATCACTTTAGCTATCTTACGTATACATATATATATATATATATATAAATGTATGTCTTTTTCCTTTTCCCTTCCTTCCTTCTTTTCTTCTTTCCCCTTTCCCAATTACTTTTTCTCTTTGAGCAGTTTCTTACCCTTACACAGTATTTATTGTAGATTTTGGATCATATATACTTTTTCAGTTTCTTACACTAGGAAGACAATACAGTATTTACACATGTGAGTTTGATTTATTTCACTTATGAGTATGGTCTCAAGTCTTGTCCATTGCGAATACCTATTTTTAAAATATCAAAAATACAGTGATTGTTGCCATATTACACAAAAGAAAATCATAGGGAAAAAAATTACAGGCATTGTTTTCTGCCAAAGATACACCGCATTAGGGCCCCAAAGACAACTGTTACGAGTGAAAATTGAAAGTCCACAAGAGGAAACAAAACAGAGCTAATTTTTTGTGCATTACAGCATTTAAAATAGCATTTGAAAGATAAACAGAAAAAAGAGATAGGCTTTAAAGAAACTCTTTCCCACACTGTGGAATCGTGAAGTTAAAAATGAATGACTATTAGATTTCATACATTTGTGCACCGTCTTCTCACGATTATGCACACACTTCAGACCTCGATGAGTGAGAGATTTAGAAGAAAATTAATTATAATCTCAGTTTCTGTTCTTATATACTACAGTTAATAATGAAAAGTTTCTTTTCCCTTTTATTTTGAGAGAGTAACACATCCATTTTGTATAGTAATTTCAAGTGAATGAGGGAAGTTGTCTTAGGAAAGTTATTAGGCTGGAAATAGGCTTGAAAATTGGGCTGAATTTTCCGTCACCCATTTGTTCTCAAAAACAAATCGTTAAGTGAAATTGAAAACCAATACACAATAACACCATTGGAACACATCTGAAAGGTTTGACCCTTGATTATTTAACCTTATTGGGTGATATTTCCCCTGAAAAATAATATACATGTATAAAAACAATACGAATAACTCACAATTCTCAGTTTCAGGTATCTTTGAATTTTTTATAACATGACAAAGAAATATTATTTATTTATTTATTTTTTTTTTTTTTTGGTACCAGATATCAAACTCACAACCTCACACTTGCCACGCAAGCACTTGTGCCCCTGCGCTAAATCCCTGGCCCCTCTTAAAAATAATTTTATCTTTCTAGTTTTTAGGTACATTTGAAATGTTTTAATCAAACTAATGAAATTGTTCCAATTTGCATAGAGCAGAGGAAATTCTAAAGAAAAACGAGGATCCTTTTCCCACGTGTCACCATGCCACAAGTTCAACAGAAAGACACACCATCTTTTAATCATGACCTTTTAAAGATAATCTGCTTACAGATTCCCTAAATTCTTGTCTCAATGACTTTTAAGGTCACCCATTAACTCTCCACCATGGATCAGAGAAGTAGGATCACTTAAGATTATCTTCCACTTTTCATCATCCTCTTTCTCATATATTTGGTAACTACGTAAATTATTACTTATGTGTATGTTTTTTAATAAGCTACTCTCTCTGTATCTATTATTTTATTATCACCATTCAAGTTTTCTTCTCCATCAGTCCTTGCTTCTAATCTTTTTTGTTTCTTCTTCCTATTAAACCTACTGTGTTTTGATCTCAGAAACAGGCAATTGCCTTAGGGAACCTAAGACATAAATGCTATTTTTTCTAAAAAAAGAAAGAAAAGAAAGAAAGAAAGAAAGAAAGAAAGAATAGAAAAAATGGGTGCAGTTAAGCCTGATGTCATGATACATCCACATGTTACGTAGGGCACAGTGAGTCAAGGTAAAGAAATTAAGATGCATCAGAAAAAAATAATATAGAAATAAAAATAAAGAACAGAAGAATCAAGAGTTGATTAGCCCTCAGACCACGGAAGAGTCTTCGCAAAGCATTTTCACCTCGCTGAAAGAAACAACATGATTTTGAATTTTTGCACGAAACAGGAATGTATGAAACAATCTTAAACTAAACATTAAAAGGACACAACTTCTAAAACTAAAAGTACAACTCAAACTGAAATGCTGAAGCTAGATCATCGTGGACACGAAGGAAGGTTTCAGTCCAGCAGAAGACAGAGCAACAGAGAACCCTAGGACCGAGCTGCAGGGAGGGAGTAAGAGCTGGGAGGGCTGGGAGAAAACAGGAGGAAATGCGGGCTGGAAGGCTTGGAATCCGATGGCCGAAGGACAGAGGAGCGGCCACCCCTCAGACACCGCACACGCGGGCTGGAACGCGGGCGGGGAGGACGGGCTGGAGCCCCCCAACCTCCTAGCTGCTTTAGAAACCTAAAGGAAGGAGAAGGGCGAGGGCGAAGGTCACATGTGTGTGTGTGTGTGTGTGTGTGCATGTACAAGATGGTTCGTCAAAAAGAACAGTTTGTGCTCTCGTTATTTGATCCTTTTTTATGCCTAATCTTGTAATCTGAACAAGTACTACTAACAATATGCAACATATTAACCTAGTGTTAATTTCCTGTTTTTTTAAAATTCTGCATTGTTTCTATCCTTTTTTTCTGTTTTGCTTTTTAAAATTAAAAAAAAAA
>RJWM01035214.1:0-19110 GCA_004363535.1 Dasyprocta punctata | reverse complement strand
TTTCCCCTAACAAGCATGTAGTGACTTTCTTTATCTCTTTTGATCATTCTTGGCTTGAAGTTCACATAGGTTACAAACAGAATAGCTACCCCTGAATTTTTCAGAGTTCCTGTTGCACAAAGTATTGTTTTCCATTCTTTGATTTTTAGTCTATGAATTTCTTTTTGAGTTAGATGTGTTTCTTGTGTACAGTATATTGTTAGATCTTGTTTATTGATCCATTCTGCCAGTCTGTTTCTTTTGATTGGTGAATTGAGACCATTTACATTGATGATAATAACTGATATGTATTGGTTTGTCTTTGTCATGTTATTTTCCTGCTGTTAGTTCTTTAATTTTCCCTCTAATTGCTTGCCATACTTGGTGATTTCTTTCTGTTGTTTTTCTTGAAATTGTGGTCATTTTTGTCTCCAGAATATCTTTCAGTACTTTTTGTAGTGTTGGTTTTGTGGTCATGGATTTCTTCAGTTGTTCTTTGTCATGGAAGCATCTTATATCCCCATTAATTGGGAAAGATAGTTGTAATGATTGATACATTGTGTCAATTTGAGAAGTTTAGAAGTTTAATGAAGTGACTCAGAAGATTTCCAGGTTCTCACTTTATAGACATTCTCATCCTGTGCAGGAGGAGGGGATGGAGATGGTGTGAGTGCTACACCCACCCTAGAGAGTGGTGGCCTACTTAAAATACAAGGGAAGAAAAGAGGTTTGTTCTCCTTACCTTTTGCTCTTCTTGCTTTAACTGTATTCTGCTACCTTCAAGTGTTGCAATGCCACCCTGCTTTAGAGCCAGCTGATTAGAGATAGAAACCTCCACAAATTGTATGCTAAATAAACCTTTTCTCCTTTAACTTTGGGTGTCAGGTATTTTGTTTCAGCAATGAGAGAAAAGTAGCTTAAACAAGAGTTTTACAGGGTACATTAATCTGGGTTGGAAGCTGTTTTCTTTCAGGACATGAAATGCTTTGCTCCAAGCTCTCCTTGACTTGATGGCTTCTGTTGAGAAGTCTACCATGATTTGGATGAACTATCTCTATAGGCAATCCGTTTCTTTTCTCTAACAGCTTTTAACATTCTGTTCTTGTGCTGAATTTCTGGGATCTTGATTATTATATGTCTGAGTGTAGATTTATTTTGATCATGGCTAATTGGAGTACTATATGCCTCACTTATCTCCATGTCAGATTCTTTTCCAATGCTTGGGAAATTTTCTGCTATTACTTCTGCAAAAAGATTTTTTTAAATGTCATTTGTGTTGACTCCTGCTGTTTCACTTATGCCAATTATTCCTATATTATTTTTCTTTGTGTCGTCTCACAGTTTTGAATTGTTATTTCCTGATCTTTTATTACTTTCAGGAAATCTTTCCTTTCATGATCACTAGTTGCAATCCTGTCTTTAAGGTATGAAAGTCTGTCTTCAGTTTCATTTAAGCAATTTTGCCAGCTTTCAATGGAATTTTTAATTTACTGGATACCTATTTGAATTCATTCATGCATTCTCTTTCTTGCCTATGTTGATCATTCATTGCTTCTATCCTGTCCCTATCATCTACTCTTTTACCTATCCTTACTCTAGATTTGATGAGCAATTCCTTTATAAATGCTTACAATTCTTTTTTTTATATTTCTGACTTGATTTCCCCAATAGTCTCAAGGATTTGTTTCTTTGGTTGCTATGATTTCAGAAATCTCAGGTGTGTGTTTTTCAATTTCTTCTAAATCAATGACTCCTGGACTTGTTCCGGATAGTCTGGAGGTCTGAGATTGCATTTTGCTTTTTCATCTTGTCATTTTCTATTTCAAAAAAATTTTTTTATTTTGTTTTCTCTGATTGTCCTTATGGGTTTTTATAGTAGGTAACTATGTCACTAATATCAAGGCATCTCTAAGAAAAATTTGTTCTTCAGGGATTTCTTCTGTGTGTAGGAGATTCTTGGTTTATGTGTGTTACAAGATTTTGCCTTCCCAATTAATTAAGATTGGGATGTTGGGTATGTGTTTGGCTCAGTCCTTGGTCCTTTGGTGTAGGGCTGTGTTGAAGTTATTACCCCAGAGCTTCCTGGAATTGTTACAGAAGGGAGAACAACTGATTACAACAGATACGACATCCTAGCTAAAGTAATAAAATTAACAATAACAATAATATCAAACACAATTTAGAGACTGATAAACTGTGGTAACTATTGAGTTTGTGTTTTAGACCACAGGAACAAAGTCTAAAGTTATAGAACAGTACCACTCATAAATTAGGAGTTTGCATGCAAACTGTTTTCCTTTGGTAGAGTGGTTTTACCCTGTAGTGGAGAAATTTAGGGAGGACAGTGTATAAAACAAAGATAACTAGAAAGGAACTAGAAGCAAGGCTGGTAGACAAGGGATGAGCACACAAGGTTTGAGAAACTAGAGAACGGGGCAGAAAAAAAAGAATGAAGGAATATCCAAGGGATTATATGAACTTGGTCTCTGGGTTTGGAGAATGGTTGGAGTGGTTGGAGTTCTCCCCAGCTGTTTAAAAAAGAGAGAAAAAAGAGCAAAGGAAGAACAAAAGAAAGAAAAAAGAAAAAATGAATGGAAGAAAGAGAAAGATGAAAAAGAAAATGAAAAGATAAAGAAGAGGGAAAGAAATTGAGAGAAAAGGGAGTTTACTGAGTCCTAGATTCTTCCTGAGCTGGTTGCTGGAAATACCTTCACACTCAGGGAAATTATAGTAAAATATTTCATGTGTGCTGGTTCATACTGTTAGTGTTACTTCAGACTTTTCACACCACATCTCACCTGTCCATCCAGTCCCCTTTAGTCGGAACCCTACTGTGCTGCTGGCCCTTCTTCTGGTTTCTGGGCCTTAGCATGCAGTGCTGTTCACCTCAGTCATGGCAGTAATGAAGGAAGGGGCTGCCCTCCTTTAGCACTGTTCACATGGGTTACCATGGTGTCAGAGAAGAGATGGGAGAGGTCTCTCTCCTCTGGTGCTGTTCTCCTTCTTATTGTGTTTTAAATTGAAAGCTCAACATAATAATTCACTTCTGAATTTCATTTCTTTAATCATCTACTCCTTTGGAAATAAATCTTTTTTGTAAACTCACCTTTCCTTTTTATTTTTACTTTTTAAAGCAATCATAATGAAATGTTTCTTATTTGCAGAAGTAGTTTGCTATACCTTTGGAGGATATAATTGATTACATAGAATTATTTGAGCTTTAATTTCTTCTCTTTTCTTTTCCTCCATTCTCTGTCTCTTTCCTTCCCTTTGAGCTTATATGCATAATTTCCTATAGTATTTAATTTGCTATCATCATATGTAAGATATATGACATTTCTTAGCTGAAATAGTTTCACACTCAAGAAAAAATAATAAAATATTTCATGTGTGTTTGTCCATCCATCCATATGTTGCATGGCAGTTGTGATGTTACAAACAGGTTGCATTCCAGTTTTCTACTTATCATGCAGCTATGTGAAACTCAAAACAACATTTTCCCCTAGATCTCAATTCCCAAGACAAGTGGTAAAACTATGTAAGCTAAATACTCTTGAGAAACAGAACTGATTTTAGAAACCCATAGTCATTTTATTACATTCTATCTGTACTTTTATGATTTTATTGTATAATATATTTAATATATTGCTATATTTTCTTTGGCAGAGAAAGGTCAGTTGCTTTTATGTGGGAGGGAGCTCTTGGTTGAGGTCTCTCTGGTACTTGCTCCCATAAGTGGCTGGATGTCTTAGTTCAGCATATGAATGTATTCTCCCTAGATAGTTTTCTCTTGTGTGTTTTGTTGCCTGATGGAAGGCTTTTTGTTTTTGTTTTGTTTTGTTTTATTTTGTTGCTAGGCTTGTTTTACATTTTAATTTTTTAAAAGCTTGATGTTTGTATCACTGCTGGAATGTGTAGTGATACAAACCAAGTGTAATGAGGAAAATATGTCTTGAACAAGGAGCAAGAGAATGTTTTGGAGACTGGTACACATGAATAGGGGAGGTCATTTTCCACTTCATCAGTTGGAAACCAGAAATGATGACAAGAAAAAACAAAGTGGCTTTTACATGGCTAAGCCACACTCCCACAAATCCAATAGGGTGCACTACCACTGTAACATTTCACTGCAGTTACAGACATTTCAGTATCAACTAAGGATGCCTTCCCACCAAAAACCTGCCAAGTTTTTGAGTACTAGAATCCTTATTTACCTGAATTTTGAGAGTCTTCCGTGAAAACTCAGAATTATTTTTCAGCATCTGAGGATACTCTATGTCCAATTTCAACAGATTTAAAGAAAATACTTGTCATAAAAATAGTAAAATGTTCTGACAGTGACATTAGGCACTCAATCCATCTTTCCTGCACAATAATTGAGAAAAGCACCTGTAAGTCTTGCTTTTATTTTTTCAGTGTTGTAGGATAGTGCTCCTCCTTAGCGTCCCATGTAACCAATGGACTTCATCTACTGGAAGGATGGTTAAGTCCTCCTATAGTGTTATGGTTGATACATTGTGTGAACTTGAGAAATTTAGAAGTTTAACTAAGAGACTCAGCAGAGAGCCAGGATCCTTAGTTTGTAAATATCCTCATCCTGTGTAAGAGGAGGGCACAGAGATTTTGTGAGTGCTACACCTGCCCTGGAGTGGGTGGCAACCTGTGTACAATATAAAAAAGAGGAAAAGAAGCTTGCTCTTCCCCTTTTTGCTCTGGATGCTGCATTGAAGTGTTGCCTCAGTGCTGGCTGATTGTGCACTGAAACCTCCAAAAACTGTAAGCTAAATAAACCTTTCTTTCCCTAATTTTGGGTTTCAGGTGTTTTGTCTTAGCAGTAAGAGAAAAGCAACGAAGATATATAGTCTCTAATGTTCCCAAATTATTCAAATTAGGCAAATAGCTTTTCCAGAAAATTCATATACAACTAGCAACAAAACTCTGACAGAAAATGTTCTGGTAATTTTTTCGGTGATCAATCTATATTAGTGCTTGCATTGCAAAAAGAAAGTACAATAAAAAATAAAGGGCTTCAGTCCCAGAGAAAAACTCCTTGCTTGGCATAGGTCTCGCTGATTCACTATGGAATTCAGAACACACTGGTTCTTTGATATGTCCCTGACTTTCTGAACCCTTACTTTTGAGTTTTTCTTTTCCCTAATAGAACAAAAGTTTTTGCCTATGCCCTGTGACATTGTACAAACTGTTTAAAAATTTTACATGTCGCAAAAAGAAATAACTATGAATGATAATACTGAAATGTTGTATATCTAATATACAACATTTATAAACTGATACATATCCTTTATACATATACATAGCTTAATTAGAAATGAAATGTTGTAATGTAGCATCTCCTCAGGGTTTATGAATTAGTACGGTACCCATTGGTTAAAGGATCTAGTGCAGTCCTTATGAAATATGATATGAAAAACTTTAAATACTTTAAAACATAAAGTGACAAAGAATAACTTTTATATTATTAAACTTAAAAAGAATTAGGAGGAGCAGAAAGAGGGATAGAGAAAAAATATGACCCACAAAATCTAAAATATTTACCATCACCTGTTTCCAGTTTGCCAATCCTGCAAGATCTCTTTTTATCAGATACAGAGTTAGAAAATGATTTTATGTACCAATAAAATTGATTATAGTCTTAGTTATTTTCAGTAAGAATTGCATTATTTTAAGATTTAAAGTGTGCTTTTTATTAGAATATTATATTAAAAACTAGCCATTCTTTGAACAAAATACAGTAATTATTTAAGGTAAAAAGTGGGCCACTGGTTTTAATTTATTTTAGTATACAGAGTGTAGAGATAAGGTATATATATAAAATTATTTCATATTTTGAATTAAAGATTGTATAAGTAGTTTTAAAAACAACAAAAAAAATAAGGCATTGTTAGCCAGGTCCCCTCAGAAGATCAAGAATTTAGGCTGGAAGTCTAAACTTTGATTCATATGTATATCCAGAAAAAAGAATGAAAGTTTTAAATTAAGATTTATCAGATATTTTTAATTTAACAATGTATATATTTTGCAAATAAGGAAATGAAATTAGAAGACTTCTTTAAGCCAGTCAGCTAAGACATACAACTAATGATACAGAATTGTATTTAGTATCTATGTTGAGACTATAAACCTAGTTGGTTAAATGTAAAAGAAAACAAAAACAAAAAATTTCTCCTAGCTCTTTAGAAATGTGTATTTGTCTTATGATACTAGTGTCATGGCAGAGTTTTTAGTAGACCCCCAGTAACATGAACAAATGCACATCAAGTAACATTCAAGCACTGGTTTTGAGTGTAAAAAGGTCATATATTTTATGTCTTTGGAACTCTCTAGGTACTATGTTTGACCTAACATTGGAAGAGTTTCTGATAGTATAAAATTAAATGCAGTGTTTTCAACATTTTATATCTGTAAAATCTTCAAAATGATTTTGTTTTATTCTCACAATAGCCTTATAAAGCATTTAGGACATACATCATCCCTCCTTGTGGCCCCTGGGGTACAAGAGGTGTTATGGTCCGCATTGCGGACGGACACGCGGGTCTGAGGAGCTAGGGCCCCTCCCCTCACCGGGTTTGAGGAGGCCAGCCCTCCCCATTGATGTCATCCTCCGTGGGCCGAGCCCTCCCCCAGGAGACTCCCACTTCCCTGCCTCTTCTAGGTCCAGCCCCTAGCCTCCACCCCTGCTCTCCGCCCCTACGGTATATATGCCTCTGTATTTCCACAATAAAGCGGATCTGCGCCATCAGCCTGGTCTCCGCGTTATCAACGCGTCGGTCTTGCCTGCTGTGAGGCCCAACCGCCCCCACCTCCTTGGCAAACAATTTATAGCAAGATAATAAGGGGTGTGTACTGGTTCCTACTCTTTTTCGCAAACTATTCCTTCCCCCCAGATATGGTTGCATTATCTTCCTTTTTGATAACTTTGCAAATGACTCGATAAAATTTTTAGTATTTTTGTTAACTGAAAAAAAATAATTTAATTCACAGACCGCAGAGGGAGAGAACCAGTCCTCACCAGGAGGTGATCCCCACCTGGAAGCCAGTACTCTGTGTGGGCTGCTACTGGAGTGGGGACAGACAGACCCAAGCCTCTCTCCATGAGTCAGTGCCATTTGAGAACTGTGGAGGGAGAGAACCAGGCCTCATCAGAAAGTGACCCCTGCCTGGAAGCCATATCATGTTCATTGTTTTGTTGGGTTGGGTTTTATTTTCTTTTGTTTTGTTTAATTATATTAAATCTGATGGCATGAGCAGCTATTTAAAAGATAGCAAGACATATTATGGTACCCATTTTGGATTTACTATTGGCTTGTTTTGAAGTCCTTTAATGCATTCATTGTTTTACTTTCATTGCTTCTATTCTGTTCTGTTCTGTTTGATTTTTTCTATGTCCAAAGTTATCTGCAGCTATTTTGAAGACAACAAAAGGCATAATGGTAACTATGGTTGATTTTGTAAGGTTTTGAAGTCCTGTATCACTTATACTGGTTTATTTTCACTGATTTTATTCTGTTTTATTTTCCTTTGTTTTATACTCTTTTTTTTTTCATTTAAGAGAAAAAAAGACACATGTAAGAAAGACAAAAAGCAAAAGAGACAAACAAATGACTAGAGTAAATGCACAGCACTAACATTGCAGGTTTACAAAACAGGATGATAGAAACATGACCATGGTTGCAATAATGAATATCATTATCTTCAAAATGCTTGCTTACATTAACAGATATAGATATGTAAAATTGATCTAATCATATGAGTATTAACTGTTCTTTCTCAATAACTAATACATTCAACAGTATGTTCGCTTTAGTCATCTTACATATACATATATACAGATTTACATCTTTTCCTTTTCCCTTCCCTCTTTCCCCCTTTTCGATTCTCAATTACTTTTGCTCTTTGAGCTGTTTTTTACCCTTACATAGTATTTATTATAGATTTTGGATCATATATACTTTTTCAGTTTCTTACACTAGGGAGATAATACGATATTTACACAGGTGGGTTGGATTTATCTCACTTATGAGTATGGTCTCAAGTTGTGTCCATTTACTTATAAAAGTCTTAATGCAATCTTTCTTAACAGCTGGGTAGTACTCCCTTGTCTAAAAATACCACATATTTTTTATCCATTCTTTGATTGATGGGCACTTGGGTTGTTTCCAACATCTGGCTATAACAAATTGGGTTGATACAAACATGGGTGCACAAATATCACTGTGGTATGATGTGTTCAATTCTTCCGGGAAAATGCCCAGGAGTGGGATAGCTGGGTTGAATGGGATCTCTAAGCCTAGTTTCTTGAGGAATCTCCACATTGACTTCCACAGTGGTTGTACCAGTCTACACTCCCACCAACAGTGGAGAAGAGTTCCTTTTTCCCCACAGCCCCTCCAGCATTTGTTGTTGCTTGATTTTTTAATCTTGGTCATTCTTTCTGGAGTCAGATGGAATCTCAGTGTTGTTTTAATTTGCCATTCTCGAATGACAATTGATGTTGAACATTTTTTCATATATTTATTTGCCATTTGTATTTCTTTCTCTGAGAAGTGTGTATTTATCTCAGATGCCCATTTCTGGATTGGGTCCTTGAATTTTAGGGGCCTGATTTCTTTTAATTCTTTATACATTTTAGATAGAAGTCCTTTGTCTGATGAACAGTTGCCTAAGATATTTTCCCAGTTTGTGGGTTTTTTCACTCTGTTGGAGATTTCCTTTGACATGCAAAATCTTTTTAATAAGATGAGATCACAGTTGTTGATTCTGGGATGCGTTTCCCATGCAATTTGATTTTTGTTCATGAACTCTCTGCCTACTCCTATGTCATCAAGATTTTTACGTATTGTGTCTTCTAGTAAGTTTACTGTCTCTGTTTTAATATTCAGATCTTTGAACTATTTTGACTTTATTTTAGTGCATGGTGATAGGCATGGATCTAGCTTTAGTTTACAGCATATAGAAAGCCAGTTTCTCCAGCACCATTTGTTAAAGAGGCTATTTTTCTTCCGTGTACATGTTTGGCCTTTTTGTCAAAGATGAGGTGGATAAGTGTGTTTGTAGTTGTGGCTGTATCTTCTAATCTGTTCCATTGATCTTCAGGTCTGCTTTGATTCCAGTGCCATGCTGATTTTATCACAGTAGCTTTGTAATATACTTTCAAGTCGGGGATTGTGATGCCTGCTGCCTTCCCTTTGTTGCCCAGAATTGCCTTTGCTATTCTAGGTCTTTTCTGGTTCCAGATGAATTTCAGGAATGCTTTTGCAAGTCCTGTGAGGTAGGCAAGTGGTATTTTGATTGGGATTGCATTAAATCTGTAAAATAATTTTGGGAGAATGACCATTTTCACAATGTTCGTTCTTGCTATCCATGAACAGGGAATATCTTTCCATTTTCTGAAATCTTCGATTTCCTTCTTCAGAGTAATGTAATTTTCACTGTATAGATCTTTTACTTCCTTTGTTAGATTGATTCCTAAGTATTTCATTTTTTTGGATGTTATAGTGAAGGGTGTGGTTTCCCTTGTTTCTCTCTCAGTAACTTTGTTGTTTGTGTATAGGAATGCTGTTGATTTTTGAGTGTTCACCTTGTACCCAGCAGCATTACTGAATTTGG
Organism: Dasyprocta punctata; assembly: GCA_004363535.1. Classification (NCBI taxonomy): domain Eukaryota; kingdom Metazoa; phylum Chordata; class Mammalia; order Rodentia; family Dasyproctidae; genus Dasyprocta; species Dasyprocta punctata. The sequence goes on along the minus strand of RJWM01035214.1, from coordinate 9,504 downwards.
CTATTACTTCTAGAAGTCTTCTAATGGATTTTTGGGAGGCTTCTATGTAGAGTATCATATCGTCTGCAAATAATGATAATTTCACTTCCTCCTTTTCTATCCTTATTCCCTTTATTTCTTTCTCTTGTCTAATTGCTCTGGCTAATATTTCCAGAACTATATTGAATAGAAGTGGTGATAATGGACATCCTTGTCTTGTTCCTGATTTTAGGTTGAAAGTTTTCTGTTTTTCTTCATTTAGTAAGATGTTGGCTGTTGGTTTATGATATATGACTTTTATCAGGTTGAGGTAGAGACCATCTATTCCGATTTTCTGTAGGGTTTTTTTTTATCATGAATGGGTGTTGATTTTGTGGAAAGCCTTTTCTGCATCTATTGAGATGATCACGTGGTTCTTGTCCTGGCCCTGTTGATATGGTGCATTACATTTATTGATTTGTGTATGTTGAACCATCCCTGCATTCCCGGGATGGATCCCACTTGATCATGTTGTATAATCTTTCTGATAACTTGCTGCATTCTATTTGTCAGTATTTTATTGAGGATGTTTGCATCTATGTTCATTAGGGAGACTGGTCTGTAATTTTCTTTTTTGATTGGGTCTTTCTCTGGTTTTGGTATTAGGGTAGTACTTGTTTCCAGGAATGGGTTAGGAGACCTACTCCCCTTTCAATTTCATTGAAGAGTTTGAGGAGTGTTGACATTAAGTCTTCCCTAAATTTCTTGAAGAATTCAGAGGTGAATCCATCAGGGCCTGGGCTTTTCTTCCTTGGTAGAGGCCTAATGACATTTTCAATTTCATTAGGTGAAATTGGGTTATTCAGCAGCTTTACATCTTCTTGATTCAGCTTTGGTAATTCAGAGGTTTCTAGGAATCTGTCCATTTCTTCTGTGTTATCGAATCTATGTGAGTAAAGGTTTTTGAAGTAGGTGTTGATGATCTTCTGTATTTCCACCGGGTCTGTAGTGATTTCACCCGTTTCATGTCTTATTGCATGAATCTGAGTTTTTTCTTTCCTCTTTTTGATAAGGTTGGCTAGGGGTTTATCAATTTTATTTACTCTTTCAAAAAACCAATTCTTCAATTCATTAATTCTTTGTATTGTTTTCTTAGTTTCAATTGTATTAATTTCTGCTCTAATCTTAACAATTTCCTCCCTTCTTTGGGCTTTGGACTTGACTGCTCTTCTTTTTCTGGAAGTTTGAGGTGCATCATTGGGTTGTTTATGTGTGTTCTTTCCATTTTTCTGATGTAGGAGTTTAGTGCTATAAATTTACCTCTGAGGACTGCTTGCACTGTGTCCCACAGGTTCTGGTAATTTGTATTTGCATTTTCATTCAATTGTAGATATTGTTTAATTTCTTCATTAACTTCTTCTGTGACCTGTTGATTATTTAGGAGAGTATTATTTAATCTCCATGTGTTTATGTGGTTATAGTAGGTTATTTTGTCATTCATTTTCAATTTTACTGCACTGTGGTCAGATAATATGCATGGAATTACTTCAGTTCCTTTGCATTTACTTAAGCTTGTTTTGTGGACCACTATATGATCTATTTTAGAGAATGACCTATGTGCAGCTGAGAAGAATGTGTATTCTGATGTTGATGGGTAGAATACTTGGTACACATCTACTAGGTCCATTTGTTCACCAATTTGATTCAGTTCTGTTATTTCTTTGCTGGTTTTTGTTTGGCTGATTTGTCTCTCTGTGACAGTGGGGTGATAAAGTCCCCTGTTATAACTGTATTATTGTTTATTATTCATGTCTATTAAGAATTGTGTTACATAGTTGGATGCTCCCATATTCGGTTCATATATATGATTGCAATCTCTTCCTCTTGAAGTTTTCCCCTAACAAATATGTAGTGACCTTCTTTATCTCTTTTGATCATTTTCGGTTTGAAGTTTGCATTGTCCACAAACTAAATAGCTACCCCTGCTTTTTTCTGGGTTCCTGTTGCATGGAGTATTGTTTTCTAGCCTTTGATTTTTAGTCTGTGAATTTCCTTTTGAGTGAAATGTGTTTTTTGTACACAGCATATTGTTGGGCTTTGTTTCTTAACCCACTCTGTAGTCTGTTTCTTTTTATTGCTAAGTTGAGACCATTTAAATTGATTGATATAACTGATAGGTACTGGCTCATTCCTGTCATTATATCTTTCTGTTGTTGGTTTTCTACATTTCCTGTTTAACTATTTGCCCTACTTAGTGGTTTTCTTTTGTTGTTGTTCTTAGGATTGTAGCTATCTTTGTCTCTTTCTAGAGTGTCTTTCTGTACTCTTTGTAGTGTTGGTTTGGTGGCCATAAATTTCTTCAGTTGTTCTTTGTCATGAAAGTATCTTATTTCTCCATCAATTTTTAAGGATAGTTTTGCAGGGTACATCAATCTGGATTGAAAGTTGTTTTCTTTCAGGATTTGAAACACTTCACTCCAAGCTCTTCTTAACTTAAAGGTTTGTGTTGAGAAGTCTGTCGTGATTCTGATAGGCTTTCCTTCATAGGTGATCTGTTTCTTTTCTCTGACAGCTTTTAGTATTTTGTTCTTCTGCTGTATTTCTGGAACCCTTATTATTATATGTGTGGGTGAAGATTTATTTTGGTTATGGTTAATTGGGGTTCTGTATGCCTCAGTTACCTGTATTTCAGATTCTCTTCCCAAGTTTGGAAAGTTTTCTGCTATTATTTCTGTGAATAGTCTTCGCAGGTCATTAGTATTGACCCCTGATTTTTCATTTATGCCTATTAATCTTATGTTATTTCTCTTGGCATTGTCTTGCAGCTATTGAATTGTTGTTTCTTGGTTCCTTACTATTTTTAAGAAATCTTTTCTTTCATGGCCATGGTCTCCCATGCTGTCTTCAAGATCTGAGATTCTATCTTCAGCTTCATTTAAGCTGTTTTTTAAACTTTCCGTGTAATTTTTCATTTCCTACATTTCCCTTTGCATCTGTTTCATGCATTGTTTGTGTCTTATGTTGTTCATTCAAAGTTTTGATCATTTTCTTAAGTTCTTCTATTTTTTTATCTTGTTCTTCTTTAGATACACACAGAATTTCTTTAATAATTGTCATTTCATTTTTTAGCTGAGAGATTATTTCTGATTTGAGTTTCTCTATACCTTCATTGAGCTGTTTCTTTACTGCATTTGCTATCATTTCAGAAAGTTCAGTTGTGTGACTCCCAGTATTTTCTATTTCAGTGTCTCTTAGGTTTGTTCTCAGTGGGCTGGTGGATTGAGACTGTCTCTTGGTCTTTCATTTTGTCATTTTCTTCTGGGACCTGTGTGGCTCTGTGTCCTGCAAGGCTGACCGGGCGTTCCCCTGGTGGATTGCACTGAGTCTCGGGAATGGGTAGAGTTGGATCTTGTGCACAATTAGTGAGGGTGCACTCTGGAGTCTCACTGGATGGGGGCTGAGACCTCTCAGATCCAGTCAGCTAGGCGGAGTGTACCCTGGAGTGTGGTGTCACCTGGACCCTGAGTCTGGCTGCAAGGAGTTCAGAGCCACTGGAGTGCCAGGCAAGCCTGGGCGAGTCCCAGGCCTACAGTGCTGGGGCCTTGCTCCTGGCTAGGCAGGTCTGCAACCTCTAGGACCCACCACGCCTGCCATTCCATTGAACAATGGTGCTCATGCATGCCCTGCACTCTGATGGGCAGACCCAAGCTCTCCAAGGTCCTGCAGCTATGCTGGCCAGTTCCTGATGAGCAGCCCTGGGGACCTCGGCTATGCTGGGCTCAGTACCTCTGTGTTCTGCGAGGCTGGCCGGGCATTCCACTGGTAGATTGTGCTGAGTCATGGGACCAGGTAGAGCTGGATCTTGTGTGCAGCTAGTCCTGGATCCTGTGCGCAGCTAGTCTATCCTCTTTCAAATAAAAAAAAATTCAAAAAGAAATTTAGGGACTTGCTGCAGAAAATTTATTTATGATGTTCATTAAAAATTAGAACTATATTAATACATAAAGCTGAGTATATGAATGATCAAAGTATTTAGCTAGAATGCAATGGTGTTGTCTTTCAAGTATTAGAGATCAAGAAATTTTGGAAATGAAATTTAATATATACTTCAGTTTATATATAATGTGTATTTGCATTGACTCATTAATTGAACATAAATTTATGAATAAAGATGTTTTCTGTATCAGATAGGAAGTTTGAAACTATGTATTGAATCACATTTTTCATCCTAGACTAAAAAGCAACAGCAACAACAAAAGTATGCTATCTTTTCTTGATACAGAAAAGATTCTAACAATTTACACAATTTACACTTGCTGATAATTATATGCAATTATGAGAAATCTTAAAATTATACATCTTTACTTCATGGAATAAATTCTCCTCACACCTCCACTGAGACAAGATATAATGTCATCAGTTGAAAATGAAAGATGTGTGCTGTTAGAAGGTCATGTTGTATTAATTCAGAATGACTTCAAGAACTACCATGATAGTAAAGCCTATATCTGATACATTTTTAATATGGCAAAATGAATACACAGAAGAGGAAATTGTGCAATTAAGTTCACATCGGTTAAGCCCATGCTACAAAGAATGGCAAAACATACACACAAATAAAGCAAATATACATCTTATTAAAATGAATGCCAATGGTTTAAAAACATGCAAATTCTCAGCAAACTACTTAAGACAATTAAAGTGAAAGAAGCAAACTGGGATTTTATGTTACCTACTATCAAAAGTGAGCATGGACTGCTACAGTATATGGGGAAATCCTTATATGTCTCAAAGTTTGAAGAACAGCATAACTCATATAAGAAAACTTAGAAAATAGTTGGACATTTGCTACCTTTTAGAACATATAAATGAATCACAAAGCCCTTGGGAGCTTTGATAATTTAAAATAGAAATATACACTTTCTTATTTTCCATGTTTCCTCATAAAAAACAGGTTTTTCCATTATTTCATGGCTAATATGTGTAGCCTTTGGATTCATGTAGCTGTTGATTACTAAAATATGGTTAGTGTGTTTGAGAAATGAAAATTTTAAAATTACTGAATTTTATTTTATTTTATTTTTTATTTTTATTTTTTTTTTTGCAGCACCAGGGATTGAACTCACAACCTCGCGCCTGCCAGGGCAGGCACTTAAGGCACTGAGCCAAACTCCCGGCCCTGGTTTTTTGAGGCAGGGTCGCACTATGTAGCTCAGGCCAGCCTTGCGCTCGCGTTGTAGCCCAAGCCAGCCTCGAACTCACAATGCTCCGCCTACCTCAGCCTCCCGAGTGCTGGGATTAAAGGTGTGCGCCACCACGCCCGGCAAAATTACTGAATTTTAATTTTTAATGTTTTGAAAGTTACACATAGCTAGGGGCCAGAACATGGAATTGTACAATGAAGATTATTGTTTTCATATCAATTAATTTTTTTCTTACCTTCTTAATTTTCTTCTCCAGAAGGTTACTCAAAGTGCCATGAATCTTAAATTGTTTTATAATCACTTGTTATTTTAAATGTTTCAAAGTTTTGAGTAGTCCTTTTTCTCCAAATTAAAAATAGTTTAACGCATATTGTACTAATGTAAAATGAGGCTTAATTAGTGTCTTCTTTTGACAGAGAGCAAGAACAGATGGATGCAGAGGCTTAATGAAGTAAATCACCCAAGGGTAATGAGAAAAATGTGGTGACATGGCCATTTTTGGCAAGGGTCCTCCTGATCCTTTTTCCCTCCCAAATGTGTGCTACCTCCAGCCAGCCGCTGCTTGTTTTCTTTGTCCATCACGTGCCACATATATTGATGAAGGAGTAAACCACTTAGGTTTTCTGTCATTGCCATTATCTAGGAAGTCTTTGACAGGTCATTTCATGTTCCTGCTTTTAGTTTTAATTTCAAAATGAAGAAGCCATATCAGAACAAGGCATAAAAACTAAAAATACAAAGACAGTAAAGAATAATGCGGCATGGTATTCAGATAAGCATGTCCCATCTGCAAACATTCAAATCACAATTAAACAGTGATAAGCATACAAAAATGACATCAGCAAGATGACAAAGTAGGAGTTTCCAGACATTAGACATTTTCTTTCACCTTCACATACACCAAAGAAATATTTACACTAAAGTCAACTCCCTCTGAGAGAAATCCAGAAGCACTTTGCCAGACTCTTGCTCTCTGGGAAACTAAGAAAATGTCCATATCAAAACGGTTAGCTAGGTCTGAGATAACATAAACTTCACTTCCAGCATGGTGCTGCACAGTTGGGAAGGAACCCCCATTTCCTTGCTTCTCTTTAAGGAACAAAGGTTATGAACTGCACATCTAGTATTGCAAACATTATGTCTTCTATTGGAGGGACTGTACCCTAATTTGCCTAACCCTGGGAATGAATGGGACCCAACACTTGTTTGTCCTCCAGTGTCATAAAGAGGGAAGAAGCAGTTTTAAATAGGCACATAAACACTTCCCATAGTTTTTCCCTATGTCAGTACAGAGAAGGCAAAGAAAAATAAAATATAAAAAAAGCAAGCTCCCAGTTTCTCTCTGGAAGGAGTTAGACAGACATTTTCAGCTGCTGTCCAAAGGTCTGGCTTCTAACTAACCTCCTGAATTGGGATCTAATAGCTCATGCCAACACCAGTATTTTAGGAGTTTTCTTGGACAGGCACATGAGGGACTCCCCTGACTTTTCTCCCTTGGTTTGCTCTAATGATTAGACCAAGTCTCCAACCTCTATCTGGAATGAGTTGGACCATAACACTAACACCACAACCTTTACAGTTACCTCCTGAAGACTGGACCCCAAAGAACTGGACCCTACATTTTCAACATTAACTTTAAAGACAATGCAGGTACTTCAAAAAAATCTACAAGGTGTTAGATGATCTAGAAAAAGACACTCTTTAGATACCCATCTTTGCTATCTAACTCTTTCACCACATCCTCAAACCCTTATAACCCAAATCTCTCACTTTAATGGCACCTTTTTTTTTTCTTGGAAACTCACTAGCTGTCCATCTTGGCAACATACTCTATCCTTAGTAAACTCTTATCTTTACTCTTATCCTTGCCTTGACAAATACTTTTACTGCCTGCATCATCAGCACTTTGTACACTATCTCACACAGCAACATATGTACAACTTTCTACCCAATGGCAGAGGAATGCATAGTCTTCTCACGTGCATGAAGAATAGTCCGCATAATGAATCATTCCTTAGTTCACAAAACAAATCTTAACAAATTTTTAAAAGATAAAATGATATCAAGTACTTATTCTGACCATCATGGCATTAAACCAGAAATCATTAACAGCAAGACAATAGGAACATTCACAAGTACACAAAAGCCAAACAACACTCTTGAACACCATTAGGTCAAAGTCTAAATAAAGACAGTTTTTAAAATATCCCATGGGAAAAGGAAAACAAAAACATAACATACCAAAACATATGGGGTATGACAAAATCAGTACTAAGAGAAGTTACAATAACAAATGCCTGTATTAAAAAAAGAAGTGAGGTTCTGGGAAGGACGGTAGTGTGGGTCAGGGATTTCCCATGATGGCAGGGTCCTCTGGGGAGCAGGATGAAGGCTGGCAAATAAAGCCTCAGTGTTCTCCTCCAGCCAGGACTAAGTTGTGCAAGCTCTGCCTACACAACATCCTCACATGGAACAAGGACATGTTCATACCTCAAGGTGGGAAAAAGGTGACATTGTACTGCTGTGAGCCAACCTTCTATGATGCATCTCACGTGGGACATGCTAGGTGCCACATCTCTTTTGATATCTTCAGAAGAATGCTAAAGGATTATTTCCAGTATGACGTTTTTACTGTATAAACATCATGGATGCTGATGATAAGATCATTGTAAGGGCCTGGCAGAACTTCTGTTTGAACAGTATGGGAATCAAAAGCCTCCAGCTGCCCAGCTCCTGGAAGATGTTCACACTGCCTTTTAGGCTTCCACAGTGAAGTTACATGAGATCATGATTCCAGACAAGAGGCAGATGCTGGAGCAAATCCAGCATGTGGTTGAGCTGGCCACAGAGCCACTTGAGCCTTCCCAGGGAGGAAGTGGATAATCTTGCACAGGTATTGGAAGAGACCAGGGACTTGCCTTCTGACTCACTAGATTGCACATGTGGCAGCAAGTGACTGACAATTCCATTTTCTCCAAACTACCCAAGTTCTGGGAAGAATTCCACAAACACATGGAAGTACAGGAGGTCCTCCTTCCCAATGTCTTAACCTGGGCCAGCGAGTGTGTGCTAGAAATCATGGACTTTGTTCAGAAGATTGTGGACAATGGTTATGGCTATCCATCTGTGTTGGTTACTTTTCTCTTATTGCTGAGACAAAATACACAATGCTCAAAACTAAGGAAAGAAAGGTTTATTTAGCACACAGTTTGTGGAGGTTTCAGTTCATAATCAGCTGGATCCAAGACAGAGTTGCATATGGCAGGGGGCAATATTTCATGGTGGTAGGAAACAGCAAAGCAACAAGAGCAAAAATGGAGGAGCATAATTCCAGCACTAGACCATGAATTAATCACAAATTCTAGAAGCTTGCCCCAGTAACTGCTTGAGGCTTTGGAGGGGGGCTTCTAGACTCAAACCATAACACCATCAAATGGGTCTGTTCACTTTGACGTGGTGAAGTTTGCTGCCAGTGAGAAACACTCCATTAGGAAACTGGCACCCAAAGCTCTCAGGGACCAGAAAGCTCTTCAGCAAGGGGAAGGTGACCTGAGTATCTCTACAGATCCCCTGAGTGGGAAGTGCTTTCTCAAAGACTACACCCTGTAGAAGGCCTCCAAGCCAAGAGAACTGTCCTGGTCATGGCCATGGGGGAAGGGTCACCCAGGAAGGCATGTTGAGTGCTCTTCCATGGCCTCCATGGGCATTCACAGAGGAGAGTTCCACCTCTGGTTCCCATATCATGTCAGTGAGCTGGCACAGGCGTAGGCCTTCTGTGAAAATAATTGCTGAGGGTCGGGTCCGCGTCCCGCGCGGTGCCCAGCACAGCTCCCTGGGACCAGGAGGCCTTGGCCCCCACCCAGTAAAGGAGGAGACTCCAACTGCACGCCCCCGGAGGCCGCCCTTCCTTGCTGCGCACGGGACCCAGCCTATTGGGTCCCGCGATCCTGCACGCCACAAGAATCAGCACGAACCTCAGGGAAATGCCTGCCAGCCGCGCAGGACACAGAGGTACGCAGCCCAGCCCAAATCAGCCCAGGAACCCAGAGCTGCTCACCGGGAATTGAGCATCATAGCTGCAGGGACCTGGAGAGCTTGGGCCCCCCCCACCAGAGTGCAGAGCGCACGGCAGCTCCATTCTTCAGCCGCGCGGCTCGGCTCGAGCGTGTGACATCCCACAGCTCCTGTGCAGACCGCACCACCCAGCAGGGTTGCTCCTGGCACTGTAGGCCTGGGACCTGCCCGGGCCTGCCCCGCAGGCATAGCTGTTGGGCCGAGCTTGCGGACAGAACCAGGGTTGGGTCCACGTCCCGCGCGGTGCCCAGCACAGCTCCCTGGGACC
>RJWM01035213.1:0-19179 GCA_004363535.1 Dasyprocta punctata | reverse complement strand
CCTAACTTCCTGTTTTTAATAACACATGGAGACTGACTTTTTTGAGACAGAATCTCGCTGTGCAGTCCAGACTGGCCTTGAACTGGTAGCAATCTTCCTGCCTCAGCCTCCCCAGTGCTGGAATTACACATGTGGAGCACCACACCCAGCGAGGGAGCTCCCTTGAAATTCCCTTCTTCTGTTTACCCATTACGATTTGTGCCCAGGCTGGCTTCCTACTCTCAGCACTAAACCTCCTGGGTGCGGGGATTACAGGTGTATGCCACCACCCCGGAGAGACGCTTTTTAAAAAGGGCTGCGGGGAAGCTCAGTGCAAAGGTTCCAGATTCACCCCCTAGGACGTGGTGGGGAAGCAGAGAGACGGGACAATCAAGAACCAGGAACTAAGCACGGCAGCGAAAGTCGTTCTCGCTCAGGTCCTCACCTTCTGCACTCCCAGCGCCCGCGCCGGTCCGCCACAGCAGGGCCCTATCTACCGGCAGGAAGCGCGTCCGGAGCCACAGACACACTGGGGCGAAAAGCAGAGGTTTCCGGGGAGGAAGAGACACACTGCGCTGGTTTCCGTTCGTTGTCGGGCGCGGGAGACACTCTCCTCCCGGTGCCATCCCGGGGAGAAATGACCCTCGCAGCTGGAAAGCGCGCACCCCGGGGCTGAGGGTCCTGCCTGCAGTGGGGGGCAGGTCAGGGGCAGGTCGGCGCCCCTCGCTGAGAACTCTGCTCTTTATTCTGCCCAAGGCCGCTGCGCAGCAAATTTGAAATTTTCTTTCTTTTAATTTTGAAGGGGGGGAACCAAAAAAAAAAAAAGAGAGAGAGAGAGAGAGAGACAAGAAAAACAAGAAACAAAAGAGACAAACAACAAAAAACTCAAAACAATAACATAGGCTTTTTAAACAAGATGATAGATTTTTTTTTTGTCTTTTTGTTTTTGTCTTTTTGAGACAGGGTCTTACTACGCAGTTCAAGTTGGCCTTGGGCTCACTTTGTTGCCCAGGCTGGTCTCGAAGTTGCAATGATCCTCCTGTCTCAGCCTCCCAAGTGCTGGGATTACAGGTGTGCGCCACCACACCTGGCTAAAATGATAGGAATTTAATAATGGTTTTTATTTTGAATAGTTATCTTCAAAGGAGTTACTCAGATTACCACACATAGATATGCAAAATTGATCTAATCATGAGTATTAACTGTTTTGCTCCAAGAACTAATGGAATTAGTAGCTATCTTAAGTATATGTATATACAAATTTATATCTTTTTTCTTCCCCCCCTTTTTTTTTGCAGCACCTGGGATCGAACTCATAGCCTCACATCTGCCAGACAGGCGCTTAAGCCACTGAGCTAAACTCCCAGCCCTAGTCTTTCTGAGGCAGGGTCACACTATGTAGCTCAGGCCAGCCTTGCGCTTGCGTTATAGCCCAAGCTGGCCTTGAACTCACAATGCTCCTCCTACTCCAGCCTCCTGAGTGCTGGGATTAAAGGCGTGCGCCACCATGCCCGGCTCCCTTTCTTCTTTTCTCCTTTTCCCTATCCAAGTTGTTTTTCCCCTTTGAGCAGTTTCTTACACTTTCACAATATTTATTGAAGATTTTGTATCTTATTTACTCTTTCAGTTTCTTACACTAGGGAGACAATATGATATTTACACATGTGAGTCTGATTTAGTTCACTTACAAGTATGGTCTCAAGTTGCATCCATTTACCTATAAAAGCCTTGATTCGATCCTTCTTTACAGCTGAGTAGTGCTCCATTGTATACAAAGACCACATCTTTTTTTTTTTAATCCTCAGTTGATGGGCATTTGGGTTGTTTCCAAGATTTGCCTATTACAAATTGTGCTGCTATAAACATGGGTGCACTTATATCACTGTGGTATGATGTTTTCAGGTTTTCTGGGAATATGCCCAGAAGTGGGATAGCTAGGTCAAATGGGACCTCCAATCCCAGCTTTTTGAGGAAACTCCACACTGATTTCCACAACGGTTGTATCAGTCTACACTCCCACCAAGAGTGGAGAATAGTTCCTTTTTCCCTACAGCCTCTCCAGCATTTATTATTGGTTGTTTTTTGTCTTTCGCAGCATCAGGGATTGAACTCACAACCTCACACCTGCCAGGCAGGCACTTAAGCCACTGAACCAAACTCCCAACCCTAGTTTTTTGAGGCAGGGTTGCACTATGTAGCTCAGGCTGGCCTTGCACTCACGTTGTAGCCCAAGCTGGCCTCGAACTCACAGCACTCCTCCTACCTCAGCCTCCCAAGTGCTGGGATTAAAGGCGTGTGCCACCACGCCCGGCTTCTCTTATAGCTTTTAACATTCTGTTCTTATGTTGAATTTCTGGGATGTTGATTATTAAATGTCTGGGTGTAGATTTATTTTGCTTATGGCTAACTGGATTTCTATATGCTTCATCTGCCTATATGTCAGTTTCTTTTTTCATGTTTGAGAAATTTTCTGCTATTATTTCTGTAGATAGTCTTTTTTATCATTTGTGTTGTCACCTTTTTATATCATTGTGTTATTTACACCTATCAATCATATATATATATGCATATATATTTTTTCTTTTTTTTGTACCAGGGATCGAACCCACAACCTCACATCTGCCAGATAGGTGCTTACACCACTGAACTAACTCACTGGCCATTTTTTTTTTTTTTTTTTTTTCCAGCATCAGGGGTCAAACTCACAACCTCGTGCCTGCCAGAAAGGCGCTTAAGCTGCTGAGCCAAACTCCCGGCCCTAGTATTTTTGACGCAGGGTCGCACTATGTAGTTCAGGCTGGCCTTGTGCTCGCGTTGTAGCCCAAGCCGGTCTTAAACTCATAACGCTCCTCCTACCTTAGCCTCCGGAGTGCTGGAATTAATGACGTGCGCCACCACGCCCTGCTCTTTGGCCCTATTTTTTGAGACAGGATCTCACTATGCAGTTCAGGTTGCCCTTAAAATCACTTTGTAGACCAAGCTGGTGTGGAACTCACAATGATCCTCCTGCCTCAGCCTCCTAAGAGGGAGGCATGCACCACCATGCCCGGCTTTTATATTGTTATTTCCTGATTCCTTGTTATTTTAAAAAGATCTTTCCTTTCCTGTTCACTAGTTGCAGTCTTGTCTTCGAGGTCTGAAAGTCTATCTTCACATTTGTTCAGGTGGTTTTGTCAGCTTTTGATGGAATTTTTATTTCTTGCATATGGTTTTTTTTTTTTTTTTTTTTTTTTTTTTTTTTTTTTTTTTTTTTTTTTTTTTTTTTTTTTTTTTTTTTTTTTTTTTTTTTTTTTTTTTTTTTTTTTTTTTTTTTTTTTTTTTTTTTTTTTTTTTTTTTTTTTTTTTTTTTTTTTTTTTTTTTTTGCGGCACTGGGGATTGAACTCACAACCTTGCGCCTTGTCAGACAGGCGCTTAAGTCACTGAGCCGAACTCCCAGCCCTGGTTTTTTGAGGCAGGGTCGCACTGTGTAGCTCAGGCCGGCCTTGCACTGGCATTGTAGCCCAAGCCGGGCTCGAACTCCCAACACTCCTCCTATCTCAGCCTCCAGAGTGCTGGGATTAAAGGCGTGCGCCACCACTCCTGGCTTCTTGGATATCTCTTTGAATTAGAATTTGCATTCTAATTCTTTCTTACATTGTTCATTTAACATTTCTATCATTTTCCAGTGCTCCTCTATTTTTTTAAACTGTGTCTTCTTTAGGTATGTTTAGCATTTCTTTCATTACATTTATCATTTCTTGTTTCACCTGGGAGATTATTTCTGATCTGATTTCCTTAACAGCTAGGTGGAGTTGTTTCTTTACTTCAGTTGCTATCATTTCAGAAGTTTCAGGTGTGTGACTACCACTGTCTTCTATGGCCGCGTCTCCTAGACTTGTTTGGGATGGACTGGAGGTTTCAGATTGCATTTTATTCTTTTGTTTTGTCAATTTCCTGTATCCCCTGGGGCAGCTGAATGTAAAGTCTCAGGTGCTTCCTGGGTTGAGGATGGCTGTACTTATTGGAGGGGACTTTCCCAGCTAAGTGGGAGTCATTAGGCAGGACTTGCCAGGTCCCAAGAGGCTCTCAGGAGCTCCCTGATGGGTGGAGTATGCTGGGCAGACATTCAGCAGGTCCCACGCGGTCCCCTGAGGCTCCCTGGCTGCTGGGGGTCGCTGGGCAGGTCCTTACCAGGTCCTGAGCGAGCTGCGCAAGAAGGCTTCCCCGCTACGTGGAGTACGCAGGGCAGGCCTCCGGCAGGCACCACCCAAATTCTAAATTTCTAAACCTAAGCTAAATCTGCTAGAGAAAGAGCAAGCACTGTAGTAACACTGCACCAGAGCCAGGTGTTGAGCCAACTCCAGGAGCAAGGGAGGGCAGCCTCGAGCCAGCGCAAACCGCACAGGTACAGGAGGTCAGCCTTCCCGAGGACCCAGCTGCCTCCTCCTTCCCCTTCCCTCCCCTCCCCTCGGGTTCCTCCTCGTTGAGCCCCTGAGGCCGAGGTGGGACTGCAGGCAGCTCTAGGTGCAGCGTGGTCCCCAGAGGCCAAGGGCAGGAGCTTCTGCTCTCTTTTCCCAGGCTCCTCCCCAGCACACTTAAGCAGATACATTTAAACCGAGAACCAGGCTGCTGGCTGCCTTTACGTGTCTCCTGACGTTTCCCAGGGACCCTCCAGGCCGGCTCATTCACTGCCCCACTCGTGGTCTGTTCCCAACTCGCACACCGCGCTCGCTCCGCAGCCAGGGCCCTGGGCTTGGGGGCCGCTGGCTGCACCCGCTGGCTGCACCTTTAACGTATGCGCCACCCTCACAGGCCGGTCTGAGAGTGAGCAGGGCCAGCTTTTTAAAAAACTGGCGCCATTTCAAGCTCATGTAAAATGCAATGTGTTTGAAATAATTTTGAGCTTACAGAAATACTACAAAAATAGTTCAAAGAGTACCCATATATACTCTACATCTGGCTTCCTCCAATGTTAACCTCTGATATAAATGGACTACTATTGTTGAAATTAGAAATTTAACATGAATACATTACCAAGTTATCAGTAGACCCTCTTGGAATTTCACCAATCTTTCCACTAATGTCCAGTTAAATTTTATTTGAGTAGCTTTAGATTTATAGAAAAAAATGTGATAATATGGAATAATTATATAGTCCATCCCAGTTTCTCCTTTTTTTTTTCTTTTTTCTCTTTTTTTGAGACAGTGCCTTGCTGTGTAGTTCAGGGTGGCCTTGAACTCATGGTGATCCTCCTGCTTCAGCCTCCAGAGGACTGGGATTACAGGTGTATGTCACCACACTGTGTGACAATGGCACTTTTGATGAATACTCAAAAGTATGCCTTAATTTTTTGCACAAGAGAAATCACCAACAGAATGAAGAGACAATCCACAGTATGGGAAAAAAATTTTGCCAGCTGCTCCTCAGACAAAAGACTAATATATAGAATATATAAAAAACTAAAAAAAAAAAAAAATCAGGCCCCCCACCCAAATTTAAAGATTCCATCCAAAAATGGGCATCTGAGATGAATACATACTTCTTGGATAAAGAAGTACAAACTGCAAATAAATATATGAAAAAAATATTCAACGTCACTGGCCATTTGAGAGATGCAAATTAAAACAACACTGAGGGCCGGGGATTTAGCTCAGTGGCCTAAGCACTGCCTGTCAGACTCAAGGTTGTGAGTTTGATCCCTGATACCAAAAAACTAGGGGTAGAGGTTCCATTTGGCCCAGTTATTCCCCTTTTGGATATCTTCCCAAAAGAATTAAAAACATCATACCACAGTGACATATGCGCACCCATGTTTATAGTGGCACAGTTTGTAATAGCTAAATCTTGGAAACAGCCCAAACACACATCAACTGGTGAATGAATAAAGAAGATGTGGGTTTTTTTTTTTTTTTTTTTTTGTGGCACCGGGGATTGAACTCACAACCTCGCGCCTGCCAGGGCAGGCGCTTAAGGCACTGAGCCAAACTCCCAGCCCTGATTTTTTGAGGCAGGGTCGCACTATGTAGCTCAGGCCGGCCTTACGCTCGCGCTGTAGCCCAAGCGGGCCTCGAACTCACAACGCTCCTCCTACCTCAGCCTCCCGAGTGCTGGGATTAAAGGCGTGCGCCACCACGCCCGGCTATTGTGGGGGTTTTTTATGCAACGGAATACTACTCTGCCATAAAGAAGGATAAGCTTGAGAAATTTCTAGGTAAATGGATGGACCTTGAGATCGTACTGTTAAGCAAGGTAATCAGACACACATGTGTAAATACCGAATTGTTTCTCTGCTGAGAGAAACCAAAAGTGTAAATAAGGAACAAATGTATAATGGGCATTGTGAAGTAGGAAGGGGAGGGAAAAAGGAAAGAAGGAAAAAGTGAAAAAAATGAGAAAATGGAAACAGGTTTTGTCAATGGGGAGAGGAGGAGGGGTTGAAGAGAGGGGAAGTAAATGGGAAAAAAAAGAATCAAACTATATCATGTATAGATACAAATTCTCTATGATGAATGTGATCATTATTTAAATCTAAAATGTACCAATAAAATCTGTTTGGAATAGAAAAAAGTATCCCTTAATTTGGATTACTCTGATTTTTTTTTCATGATTCAATTGAAGTTATGGAACTTTACTAAGGAGGCCAGAGAAATGATGCTCTGTATCATAGCAAAGTCCACAGTGTCACTAGGACTTACATTACTCTGGGTTCAGATAATGTCTGCTAGGGGTTCCACCAGTAGAAAATGATTCTTTTTGTCTTTTTTTTTTTTTTTTTTTGTACTGGGAATTGAACTCAGGACCTTGCACTTGCCAGGCAGGTTCTTGTGCCACTGAGCTATAGCCCTGGCCCAGAAAATAATTATTATTTTTTTTTTCTTTTTGAAACAGGGTTTCACTATGCATTTCAGGCTGCTGAAACTCACTTTGTAGCCCAAGCTGGCTTCAAACTTGCAGTGATTTTCCTGCTTCAGACTCCCAAGTGCTGGGATTACAGGCTAGAAAATCATTTTTTCCCCTCTTGAAATTAAGTAATATCTTAGTAAAGATACTTTATTTCTATGTCTGCATTGATTGATTTTTTTTTTTTTTTTTGCAGCACCGGGGATTGAACTCACAACCTCGCGCCTGCCAGGGCAAGCACTTAAGCCACTGAGCCAAACTCCCAGCCCTGGTTTTTTGAGGCAGGGTCGCACTATGTAGCTCAGGCCGGCCTTGTGCTCACGTTGTAGCCCAAGCCGGCCTCGAACTCACAACTCTCCTCCTACCTCAGCCTCCCGAGTGCTGGGATCAAAGGTGTGCGCCACCACGTCCGGCTTGATTGATTGATTGATTGATTGATTGTGGTACTCAGGATTGAACTCAGGGCTTTGTAGCTGCCAGGGAAGTATTCTACCACTGAACTAGGCCCAAGAAATGCTTTCAGGTGGCGTAAATATCCTGTTTCTCCTCAAACTTTTTCTTGGTAATTTAGGATCCACAAGCAGACTTGTGGGGGTTGGACCCGGGACCTTGCACTAAGCTACATCCCAAGCCCTTTTTTGTTTTTTTCATTAAATTGCCTAGGCTGGCCTCAAACTTGGCAATTCTCCTGCCTCAGCTTTAGGCAGCTGGTATTGCAGGCGTGCTCGTCACACCCCACTTCACAAATTAATCTTGTAGACAAAAATTGTTAGTGTGGGGTTTTATTTATTTTTTTGTACCAGGGATTGAACTCACAACCCTGTGCCTGCCAGGCAGGTACTTACGCCACTGAGCTAAATCCCTGGCCCTAGTGTGGGATTTTAAACATGGTTTTTTATGCCCCATATTTTCTCTACATTTATTAATCAGAATTCTGTAAAAAGAATTTTCCTGTTCCTTCTGTTCCAGTAATTTATTTATTCAATTATTTCTTTATTAAGTACAGATTCATGAATGCTTAAATTTATGAGTATTGTTCCTACAGTAGCATTATTTTATCACACAAATTGTTTCAGTTTTGCCCATTGTGACCTTGTTTTAGTCAGGCGTTGCAAGGAGAATTCCATATAGGACACATAATTTATAGTATTATTTATAATGGTCACCCAAGGAATCAAATACAAAGAAAGTGCAGAAAATCCAGTCAAGGGCCTGCATCTCATGGCAATAACCTGCGTAAGTTCAGCTGAAAACCTAGAGCCAACAACTCATGCAAGTCTATCTGGGAAGGCCAAAGGTCAGCGGTGCGAGCTAGACAGTCTGTGCCAGTAGGTTGAGGGTTCTGCACTGGAGCCAAGAAGTGATGCTCAAAATAAGGACCAGGGCTCCCCTGAAAAGTACCACAGCCATCCTCAGCGATGAGGTCCTAAGGTCCTCTGATGACGAGAACAGCTGAGTTCATATCAGGAAGCCGGTGTGACAAGCTTTTCCTGGAGAGTGAACAGCACACATCTTCCCCTCCAGAGCCAGGCAGCGATGCTCAAAGTAAGGACCAGAGCTCCCCTAAATTAAACTGCAGCCACCCTCAGTAACAAGGTCCCGAGCTCCTCCGATGTTGAGAACGGCCAAGTTCATACCAGGGAAGAAGCTCCATAATCTCCTCCAGGAGAACCAGTAGCTCCAAACAACAAAGCTTAGGAGAACCCACAACGCTTCTCGTGCTCTCCAGGTCTCCTTTTTATGCTGGCAACAGTCCTCAGGTGGGCCATCCATGCTCAGCACCACGCTGATTCAGTTCAGCTGGTGTTTAAACCAGTTACCAATCCACTGTAGATCCCCTTCAAGGTCACCCTGCGTCCTTTGTCTTAGTTACTTTTCCTGAGACAAAATACCCCACACCCAAAGTTAGAGGAGGAAAGTTTTATTTGGCCCATTTACACAGGCCGAGGAGGGGAGAGAACCATAAAATGCTCTGACTCAAAACATACTGCACACTGTAAGACAAAACCCATCTTAATCCAGTACTGTCTCTCAAATGATACTGGAACTTAGTCTTCAGTAAACAATTCCAAATTTTTTAGTAGGCCTGCTGCCTTGGAAGGAAGAGCTGTGTCAGCAGACTGGTTGATTCCACGAGTGCAAACCCCTTGTTGCACTTCTTTTGCTGTAAAATAAAGTTCTGATCAGATGCAATGATTTGAGGGATGTCATGATGCTGGTTGGATGAGGTATTCTGAGTTCACAGCAATATTATGATGCTGGCAGAAAGTACTGCAATAATAAAAGCCAGGTTTCTTGTTAAAGAAAAAAGGAGTGACAAATAAGAAAAGAGGATGGCAGGAATGAATCTATCGTGTTGGGTTAGAATTGAATTTACCAGCATGAACTGATGGTCATATGTGTGTGTGTAGATGCTTAATCATACATATAATATACAACATATAACATATATATAACATATAATATATAATATATAACATATAACATATATATAATATATAAGCCGGGCATGGTGGTGCATGCCTTTAATCCCAGCACTTGGGAGGCTGAGGCAAGAGGATTGTTGTGAGTTTGAGACTAGCCTGGGCTACAAGTGAGTTCAAGGCCAGCCTGAACTGCATAGTGAGACCCTGTCTCAAAAAATAGGGCCGGGGATTTAGCTCAGTGGCCTAAGCACTTGCCTGGCAGACTCAAGGTTGTGAGTTCGATCCCTGGTACCAAAAAAAAAAAAAATATATATATATATATATAATATAACATAATATATAATGTTTATATGCAGAGAGGAGAATACAGGATATATATATTACATGTGTATGTTTCCTAGCTCTGTGTCCTGAGAAGGCCTAGGAGCAGGCCCTCCCAGTAGCAGTGAGCACACCTAAAGCGCTCAGATCTTGACTTCAAAATATGATACTACAGGGGCTGGGAATACAGCTTAGCAGCATGGTGCCTGCCTGGCAGGTGCAATTGTGAGTTCAGTCCCCAGTACCAAACACACACACACACACACACACACAAAAAAAAAACAAAAAAAAAACAAAAAACCAAACCCAGAACATCTATCTATCTATCTATCTATCTATCTATCTATCTATCTATCTATATGAAGCCTGGCGTGGTGGCACACGCCTTTAATCCCAGCACTCGGGAAGTTGAGGTAGGAGGAGCGTTGTGAGTTTGAGGCCAGCTTGGGCTACAATGTGAGTGCAAGGCCGGCCTGAGCTACATAGTGCGACCCTGCCTCAAAAGCTAGGGCTGGGAGTCTGGCTCAGTGGCTTAAGTGCCGGTCTGGCAGGCGCGAGGTTGTGAGTTTGATCCCTGATGCCACACACACACACACACACCAAAAAAAATATGTGTGTGTGTGTGTGTGTGATATTACAATAAAAGAACCACAGATCTTCAGAGAAATGGTTTATTCTAGAACTGGTACAGGGAAAAATACAAAATGGTACTGAGCCATCTCGAGTACCAGGAAGTAAGGATATACTCAGGGAAAAGATGGGGCATTGCAAAGCTGTGTGCCCTGTGTCTGGATGCCCCCCCAAGCCCCACAGGCTCACAGGTGGGCCTTCTCAGTGGCTGAGTCTAGGGTGTGTGATACTAAACCAGTGCACTGACTGCGTCGCATAGTTCTGGGCAGATCCATGCACTACCACACCCAGGAAGCCCAGCTTTTTTTTTTTTTTTTTTTTTTTGCGGCACCGGGGATCAAACTCAGAACTTCAGACAGGCGCTTAAGCCACTGAGCCAAACTCCCGGGCCTAGTTTTTGAGGCAGGGTCGCACTATGTAGCTCAGGCCGGCTTTGCGCTGGCATTGTAGCCCACGCCAGCCTCGAACTCACAACGCTCCTCCTACCTTAGCCTCTAGAATGCTGAAGCCCAGGGGTTTTTCAGGGCACCTCTTTCTATGACTAGTGTAAATGCTGATAGAAAACTAGAGTAACTGAAAAAGGCAGGACAACCGAGTGCTCAGAGTTTTGAGAATTAATGTTTGGGTCTTGGGCCAGGGATTTAGCTCAGCAGCGTAAGCACCTGCCTAGGAAGCGTGAGGTCATGAGTTTAATCTCCGGTACCAAAAAACAAAACAAAACAAAAAAGTCTGGGTCTTTCCACCAGGAAACTAGTTAAATTCTGGCTGAGGGGAGGGAACTAGCAAATGGGTAGCAGAATAAAGAAGTCATAGATATCAATTATAGCTTATAATCAATTTTAAAAGCTACACTCTCTTTGCCTGTTACATATGTGTGATAATTAGTCTATGCCTAAGTCCATTTTATCCTTTTTCTTGCCATTTTTATTTTATATACAAGTGACTGAAGTGTATTCTTTTTTTTTTTTTTTTTTTTTTGCTGGGGGTGTTTTTAAAATTATTTTTAGACAGGGTCTTTCTCTGTAGCCCAGGCTGGCCTCCAACTCATAGCAATCCTCCTGCCTCAGCCTCCCGAGTGCTGGGATTACAAGCGTGTGCCACCACAATTTTGTTGTATCAGAGTTCAGTTGTAAACTAGGCATGGCGGTACCCACCTGTAGTACCAACACTGAGGCTGAGGCAGTACGATTTCAAATTCAAGGCTAGCCTGCACCACAGTGAAACTGTCAAGCAAGAGTTCAGATGTTTGTATAAAGCCGGGCGTGGTGGCGCACGCCTTTAATCCCAGCACTCGGGAGGTTGAGGTAGGCAGAGCGTTGTGAGTTCGAGGCCGGCTTGGGCTACAACGCGAGCGCAAGGCTGGCCTGAGCTGCATAGTGCGACCCTGCCTCAAAAAACCAGGGCCGGGAGTTTGGCTCAGTGCTTTAAGCGCCTGCCCTGGCAGGCGCAAGGCTGTGGGTTCAATCCCTGGTGCCGCAAAAAAAAAAAAAAAAAAAGAGTTCAGATGTTTGTAAAAGGAAACACCTGGAAGGTAAGTACTCAAGGGGGAGCAGTCCACTAGTTATCAATTTATTGTCTTTTGGATGTAATCCATTGTCTGATATGCAAAAATGGAGCTGGTTCATTTGCATATATTTTTTTGTCAGCTAACACTGTGCTAAGCTTGAGCCTGTAGAGGGCGACAGAGAGACAGGCAGGAGGAGGAAGAAGGTCTGGTCTGGTGCATTCCTGCCAGCAGCAGGCTCTTGCCGGCCCCTCCAGGGTTCGGGTCCAGCTCCAGCTACTGCAGCGCACGTTAACCGGAAGTTCCAGGGGCCAACTACTTTCCCTGACCGTCTGTTGGGCAGTTTTAGAGTAGAACGGCTCCGATGAGAGGCATGAGTAACTTTCTTTTGGGGGAGGTGGTGTATTTTTGAGACAGGGTCTCGCTATGCATTTCAGGCTGGCTCTGAGCTCACTTTGTAGCCCAGGCTGGTCTCAAACTTGCAACAATCCTCCTGCCTCAGCCTCTCGAGTGCTAGGATTACACGGGTGTGCCACCAGCCAGGCTCCACATGAGCCACTTTCCCCAGCGCCGCGGCAGGGAAATGCCAGCGAGTTCTGACAGCCGATGCCACTCAACTCCACCCTGCAGGAGACAGGCGCCCTCTCCGCAGGGCCTGCACTCTGCCCTTGCTGGGTCTTTTTCAGCCCCGCTTTTTTATGCTATTTCCATATTCCTGAGCCTTCCTTCTGCTTCTTACTAACCTGTCCCTCAGTTCTCCAGTCCCTCAGGCAGTAGTAATTTTTTATTTTTTATTTTTTTCTGGCACTGGGGATTGAACTCACAACCTCGCACCTGCCAGGGCAGGCGCTTAAGCCACTGAGCCAAACTCCCAGCCCTGGTTTTTTGAGGCAGGGTCGCACTATGTAGCTCAGAACAGCCTTGCACTGGCATTGTAGCCCAAGCTGGCCTCGAACTCACAATGCTCCTCCTACCTCAGCCTCCCAAGTGCTGGGATTAAAGGCGTGCGCCACCATGCCCGACTAGGCAGTAGTAATTTCTTATATCACACTTTGCCTTCTCACATTTCTATGTGGTTTTTGTCTCCGGATTGGACTCAGGCTGGTCTGCCGCTGAAACAGGTTTAGAATTGCTGGTTCTTACCCTTGTGAGAGCCACAGAGAAAAATGAAACTACTAAACAAACTACAACCTGCGTACAGTCTTTTTCCATCTTTAGTCTTTTTATTTTCGTTTTTGTGGTGCTGGGGATCAAACCCAGGGCCTTGGGCGTGCTAAACACAAGGCCACTGTGATATATCCTTAGCCCTCCAGCCTGTTTCAAGTGAGTGCTAATCTCATTCATGAGGGCTCAAGACCTAATCAACTCCCAAAGGTCTCACTTCCTAACACCCTCACCTTGGACATTAGGATTTCAACACATGAATCTGGGGGAGGAGACAAATATTGACCAGTGCAATACCATTATTTTAATTTTTTTATATTGTTATTATTATTAATATTATTATTTGGGGGTATTTTTTGAGGTAGGGTCTCACTGTGTAGTGCAAACTGGCTTTAAACTCACTTTTGAGCCCAGGTTGGCCTCAAAAACGCAGTGATCCTCCTGCCTCGGCCTCTGAGTGCTGGAATTATAGGCCTGCACCACCATGCCCAGCCGGCAATGGCATTGTTTTTAGTACTGGGAGAAACAATACTAGAAACAATTTCAGTGTCTATAAATAGAGAAATGGCTGACAACATAGTATGCAATAGCTAACCCGGCACAGCATAGAATGTAGCAGACTTGTTTGGACAAGGAACTTAGAAAAATCCCTAAGCTTTGTTGAGTGTGTGTGTGTGTGGGGGGGTAGCTATAGAATAATAAATATGGCATAGTATCATTTATGAAAAACCAATGAATAAATAGAACTACCAAACAATACCATATGATTTTTGTGGGTACATGTATGTATATAAAAAATAGTAAGTTGGGCACGGTGGTGCACACCTGCAATCCCAGCACTCGGGAGGCTGAGGCAGGAGGATTGTTGTGAGTTTGAGACCAGCCTGGGCTATGAAGTGAGCTCAAGGCCAGCCTGAACTGCATAGCGAGAACGTGTCTCAAAAAGACAAAAAAAAAAAAAAAAAAGTAATAAAAAAATTTGGAAATGTGCATATCAAACTAAAAAAGTAGCTACATTGAAAGGGAGAGACTCGGGGTGTAAGGGGAAGAGACACAAAAGAACATTTATCTCTATTGTATTCACTTTTCAATATTAATGTATTTATATATTACTTGTGTAACTAGAAACAAAGAAATCAGCGGGTTGTGGTGGTACATGCTTATAATCCCAGCACTCAGCTGAGGTAGGAGAGTCACAAGTTCAAGACCAGCCTGGACAACTTATGGAGATCCTGACTCAAAATAAAAAGGTCTGGGAATGTAGCTCAGAGCTCCCTGGGCTCAATTCCCGGGACTGCTATCAGTCAATCAATATTAAAAAAAAAATCAACAAAATATTAGCCAGGTTAACCAGATCTCACAGCCCTTGAACAGAGGCCCTCAGCCTATTGTGGAAGCAGGCGGGTAGAGTACAGCATCAGTATCTTCTTCCTACAGAAAATGACGAGGGACCCTCCCCCGGCCCCCACAGAATGTGTGAATCATTTTTCTAAAAGTCGCCTGCCTAAGCGAGGCCCGTAGTCTGTTGATAAAATCAAGACGCGCAACAAGCAAAGCAAAGACCTAAGGCTGAAGTGAGCACCACGCATGCGCCACCCGCCTTCCACGCCTGCCCCTGGGCTTCGGCTTTACCCCAGCCCATCACTGAAATGCAAACCCCCTGCTCCTTCCAGTGCGCGGGGCCTGCTGTGATTCTTTCTTTGCTGAGCCACAGGCTGCTCCACCTGGGGAGAACACGGCTGCGGCAGCAGCGGACAGTCCAGGGATTTGGAGGGTTTTGCTTTCTATTTCAACCACGTAATTGCCGAGGTGACCGAGGGAGCAGCGTCCCCACATCAAAGTTACTAAATGTATTATTAAACATTGACAATACGTGAAATTCTTTCAAGTCTCCATTGAAAGTATTTTCCTCTGTGGGAAAATGAAAAAGTAAAACTAGAGTCCTAGCCTTATTACTTAAAAAAAAAAAAAAAAAGATGGTAAAGAGCCAGAAACCCGACTAAACCACCAATCAAAGGCAGACGCGAATGCAATTAGTGTTTGGGGCAAGTGGCTCGAAGGATTCCTCACTAATCCTAACACATCCAGGGGCCTCACAGGGAGCGCCCCATCCCCGCCAGGATGCTGGAAGGCACTTCCTGCCTCTGCTTTCTGCTTTTTGTGTCGCTCAGGTTAAAACCATGCAAAATAAACAATGGAATTTTGCCAGGCGTCACATTCCCTTCTGGGAGGAAATTACTACACTCACTTTTAGCTTCTCTGTTTAGAATATATTTTCTAGCACTTTAATTTCAAATCCCCAATCCCTTTTCCTGCCTTTTAGGAAAATTACTGGTGTTTTCTAACCTTATTGACTTAAAGCTATACCTTTTAAAGGTTTCTCTGTGATTTACAAGATAGACACAAATAGTAAAGAATTCTCCTGAGATTTAACTTCTCTTCATTGAATTCAGGTCATGTATAGACTTCCAGAATTACATTTTATAAAGTTAGAAAAGTGCATTATAAAGTGACGTGTAAGGTACAACTCTATTTGTGCAAAATGCATGGGTACTCGTACGGAAAATATCAGAAAGGGCAGCAGCGTCTCAGGGTGTAGAACTGGCTGCCGATTGATGTCTTCTTACTTTCCTGCATCATCTTCTTCTTTTTTTTTTTTTTTTTGCAGCACCAGGGATCAAACTCACAACCTCGCACCTGCCAGACAGGCACTTAAGCCACTGAGCCAAACTCCCAGCCCTAGTATTTTGAGGCAGGGTCGCCCTATGTAGCTCAGGGCAGGCTTGCGCTCCCGTTGTAGCCCAAGTCGGCCTCGAACACACAACACTTCTCCTACCTCAGCCTCCCAAGTGCTGGAATATAAAGACGTGCACCACCACGCCTGGCTCTTTTTTTTTTTTTTTTTTTTTTGAGAAAGGGTCTCACTATGTGGTTCAAGCTGGATTTGAACTCACTTTGTAGCTCATGCTGGGCTCGAGCTCGCAAGGATCCTTTTGCCTCAGCCTCCCGAGTGCTGGGATTACAGGTGTGTGCTGCTGTACCCAGCTTGTTCTCAATTTTGAATTTTTTTGTTTTGTTTTGTTTTGGTACCAGGGATCTAACTTACAACCTCATGCCAGCCAGGCAGACACTTAGGCCACTGAGCTAAATCCCTGGCCCTATTTTTTGAGACAGGGTCTCACTATGCAGTTCAGCTGGCCTTGAACTCATTTTGTAGCCCAGGTTAGTCTTGAACTCACAACGATCCTCCTGCCTCAGCCTCCCAGGTGCTGGGATTAAAGGCGTGTGCCACCACATCCAGCTTCTAAAATGTTTTCTGGATCCTCACAGACTCAGTAACTGTCTGGCTGCAAACCCATGCCCTGGCCAGGCCCCCATGACTTCTGGCCTGCACCTCTGCAGAAAGCGATGCTGGGCTTCATGCACGTTAGGAAAGGGCTGCAGTACTAAGCTACCCTCGGCAGCCCTCACCCACAACCCCCTGATGGATTTCTGTCACTGAAAATAGAATCTATCACTGCACCACCACCACGTGAGACCTTTGGTGGCTTCCGGTCACACTTACCTAAAAACTCAATTTCCTCATCCCACCACATGCCCTGCCCCTGCTGGTCCTCACTCCTTTTTCTGGTCTCTGCCCTTTTTCCTTTGCTCCCTTCACAGTTCGCTCCTGGAAACCCTTTGCTGCTTCAGGGCCTTGCTCCTTGTTGGTCCTTTTGCTCAGACAGCTCTTTCCTCAGCCCCTCATGTGGGTGGCCTTGCTCCTGGGTCTCCAGGGGTGAGGCATGGAAAGGTGCCTTAAATAGGAACATCGAATGACTCTCGTGTGCATCCAGAGTCCCGCCCTGTTGAGGAGCTTTATGGGGAAAGCAGTCCCAGAACTGACTTCCGAGGGATATCTGGAGTTCAGTTATTTTCTCTTAACTGCTTGCAACACAGGGTGGGTTCTGCCAGGTGTGGTGGTGCACAACTGTAATCCCAGCACTCAGCAAGCTGAGGCAGGAGGATCATTGTGAGTTTGAGGCCAGCCTGTGTTACATACTGAGTTCAAGGCTTGCCTGGACTATAGCAAGACCCTGTCTCAAAAAACCAAACCAAACCAAAACAATAAACACAAGGTAGGCCAACACATTTTAATAAGATCTAGGTGTATTGGATCAAAGAAGAATGGGGTTTTAAGGTCCTAAATTTTCTCCACTAGAGCCCAGAATGATCAAAATTTTCGCTAGGGTGATTCTATTCATGTATTTCAAGTTAAATGCAAAATATCTGTAACAAATCATTCTTCCCTTTGAGATGGTATTTGGAGGCTGAGTCAGGAAGAGTTCTGGAACAGGTGTATTCAGATACTTGTCTCAAACATTTATTACCTGAGAACCAGGGTAGCCTAGGACTGATGATCTGGGTCCGATTTAGAGGGCCCCTTGGAAGGTTCTGGAACCACCCGAGCTTGCATTAATGGCGAACCTGTGCTAAGTAGCAAGTTGGGTGAGACGCCTGTGGATGCCAGGTCCGGGCTTCCTGGCCCGACCGTGAGGGTGAGGGCCCCTCAGAGGGGCTTGGCTGTGGGGCAGAGCGGTGACTTTCATTGTGTTCAAGGAATTGATTTCCACCTGGTGAACATGAGCAGAAATCCATGGCGGAGGGGACAGAGCCACTCCTTCCCTGCAGCTCTAGAGGACCTCAGTCCTGGTGACCCTGTCCCCGCTGGACCAGGCTGCCCCTCCACCGCGGAAGCTGGTCGGGCAGAGTCCTTCCTCCCTAAGACCTGGCCAGGCTCCCGCTGCACTGGGTTTCCTAACTTGGCACAAGGCGAGCACAGTGCTGACCTGTTTAATTCAGTCCACCAGCAGAGGACGCCTGAGAGATAAGCAGGAAAGAAGGAGCAAGGGAGACTGAGAGAGGTAGAGGGGGACAGAGGGGACAGGCCTGGAGCCAGACCTCCCCACGTCTTCCAGCCGTAGGCCCCGCAAATCCCCGTCTCCCTGCAGTGAGTCTGAGCTCATTCCTGCTCTGGTCGCAGAAAGAGGCCTCCCTCAGGCACAGACCTTACTGTTTGTTTCATCACTGATCCAATCTCAAACCAAAGTCTATGGTGTTTGCAGAAAATCATCTTTGTAATTTCATAGTGAGGCCAAGCGTGGAGTGTAGATGCGCAGTTGCAGTCGGCCAGGGGCGAGGTGTCTATAAATCCTGGGTCACACCCAAAACTACCTGCTTTGCGTGAGTTCGAGGCCAGCCTGGGTGACAAAGTGAATTCAAGGCCAGCCTGAACTACACGAGGGGAGCCTGTCTTAAAAATAAAAGTTCCCAAGCCGGGTGTGGTGGCTGATGCCTTTAATCCCAGCGCTCAGGAGGCTGAGGTAGGAGGAGCATTGTGAGTTCGAGGCCCGCTTGGGCTACAACACGAGCGCAAGGCCGGCCTGAGCTACACAGTGCGACCCTTCCTCAAAAAAAACTAGGGTTGAAGCCGGGTGTGGTGGCGCACGCCTTTAATCCCAGCACTCGGGAGGCTGAGGTAGGCGGAGCGTTGTGGGTTCGAGGCCGGCTTGGGCTACAACGCGAGCGCAAGGCCGGCCTGAGCTACATAGTGCGACCCTGCCTCACAAAAACCAGGGCCGGGAATTTGGCTCAGTACCTTAAGCGCCTGCCCTGGCAGGCTCGAGGTTGTGAGTTCAATCCCTGGTGCCGCAAAAAAAAAAAAAAAAAAAAAAACTAGGGTTGGGAGTTTGGCTCAGTGGCTTAAGCGCCTGGCAGGCGTGAGGCTGTGAGCTCAATTCCCTGTTTACTTTCTAATTTTTTTGAACTTTTTTTTTGATCTATAGATTATTAAGAATGTTTTTAATTTTTAAGTATTTGGGAGTATTGTTCAACTATCTTTCTGTTATTGAATTCAATTCAGTACCTCAAAGTATGAGGTGCCCTAAGGCCACCCTCAGTTTCCATGACTCACTAGAGTTTACAGAACGAAGAGAAACTATTATACTCACAGTTGCAGTTTATCATACCATATATAGATTAAAAGCAGTAAGGGTAAAAGGACATGAGATACTGTCAACTAAGGAAGCTCACCTGAGGGGCGGGGAGAGGGGCAAGATTTATTTATTTATTTATTTATTTATCTTGATTTTTTGAAACAGGGTCTTGCTATGCAGTTTAGGCTGTCCTTGAACTCCCGATGTAGCCCAGGTTGGCCTTGAACTCAAGGCATCCTCCTGCCTCAGCCTCTCCCAAGTACTGGGATTACAGGAGTGCACCACTATGCCTGGATTTTT
>RJWM01035212.1:0-19113 GCA_004363535.1 Dasyprocta punctata | reverse complement strand
GCTCAGCCCCAGTTTTTTGAGGCAGGGTCACACTGTGTAGCTCAGGTCAGCCTTGCGCTCGCGTTGTCAGCCAAGCCGACCTCGAACGCACAACGCTCCTCCCACCTCAGCCTCCCGAGTGCTGGGATCACAGGAGTGCGCCACCATGCCAGGCTCTGTGCCTGTTTCTAGAATAGTCAAGAGGACAGAAAATGGAACCGTCGGCAGCGGTTCTGAGGAAGTGAAGTGCAGGTCCAAGCAGACAGAGCCAATCACCGACACCCCAGGCGCCTGTGAGTGCTTTTGCTGCGTCAGTACAGAGTGCATCGCCAAGTGTCTGCGCAGTGATCGCTTCAGTTCTGTTTCAAAAAAGACTTCTCCATGTTATTTCGTTCCACCTTGCATGGAGCACAGGCAAAACAGTGAGGCGTCGTTTTAAAGGGAAATCAAAGTGCGCTGACCCGTAAGGTGACAACGGTCTGCGGCCTGACTACAGACCCGCAGTTCTCTGCTGTCCTCGGTTTCCTTCTGGGCTGTTGACACCCGGGCGAGGGTGCGGAGAGCCTGGCAGGCAGACCGCCATGTGCTGGCCTCTAAGTGCAAGTGTGCTGGCACTGCCCCTGGATTCCTGGGGAAGCCCCATCTAACAAGGAGAGCGCCTCCCACGAGTGTCAGCGACAAGCCCGAATTGGACACAGGGAATGAGACCTGGAAGCCGGAACAGGGGCCTCCTCCCCTCCCATCCGCTCCCTCTCCTCCCCCTCCCCTCCCTCTTGATGCTGGAAGCAGCCAGTGAGGTAACCGTGCATCTTAGAAGTGGGAACACTGTGGGGACAGCGGTCCCTGGAGGACGATATGGTGACTTCACAGTCGTGGATGAGAGCTGGCCACTTAGCACCGCGTGTGTGCTGCAGGTAAATCTGCGAGACGGACACCGGCCACACTCAAAGTGGACAGGGGCCTCAGGACAGAAGGGACGCCGCGGAGCGGCGGCGGTGGGCAGTGACACACAGACAGCCTGAGCTGGGTCAGCGCTCCAGGGAGGGTGCTGTGAAAAGATCTGCCTCTGTTTCCTGTTTTCTATCTTTTATTTTGTATTTATTTATTTATTTTGTTTTCAAAAAATTATTTACACTTTGGGTTTCTCATGGAAGACAAATTGTGTGATATTTAAACCAGCGTGTCTGATGTTTCACTTAATGTTACAGTCACTGTCTCACAAATGACTCTCAGGGTTTTCCTCTTTATGTCAGAGTAGTACTCCATGGTATGTAAACACGTTTTCTGTACCCATTTACCTGCTGGTGGGCACACAGGCTGCTTCCAAGATTCAGCTAACATGAGCTGTCCCAGGGCTGACCAGGCCCAGGGGTCCCTGTTAGGGAGTCGACGGGGAGTAAAGACAGAGACAAATGTCAGGGGCCCTGGGTGTTGGCACACACCTGCCATCCCAGAGCTCTCGTGAACTGAGGCAGGAGGCCTGCAAGTCTGAGCCCAGCCTGGGCAACTTCCGGACTTAGCAAGGTCCTGGATCATATTAAACAATAAAAAGGGATGGCAGGGTAGCTCAGCCGTGGAGCATCCTGGGTTCAACCCTCAATCCTGAAAAAAGGATAGAAAATCAGGATAAAGAACCATTATGAACTGATTCAACTCATTATGTATGAAAAAGTTTCCAGCCAACCTGGGCACTGAACATGGTATATAAATATCAAAAAGGAATTGAAATTTGGAGTGAGCATGATTTAAAAACGTCTTTGAGAACTGACATCATACAGACAAGGGTGGGGACAAGAAAGGATCCGGAAGTTCGGCCGGGCAGTGCAAGGCCGCAGTCCGCCCTGAAGTGCTCATGGGAGCGGGACAGCCCTTGGGCTGGGTCGAGGTGTGGTTGCAGTGGCCCAGGCATGAGGCGGAGCTCACAGAACTGCGCACGCGCACGCGCGCACACGCGTAGGGCACACGGAGTCGTCTTGGGTACCAGAGTCAGCCTGGTGCCCTCCAAGCCCAGGCTATGGCACGCTGTCACCGTGGAAACTGCTTCGGAAACACATTCAGCGTACATGTATTTCAGAGTGTGAATAGGAGTTTTTTTAAAACTACGAAATCCTTAGCTCATAGGAATACACTCTCTTGAAGAGAGCACATGCATTCTTTTGCAGGTTCGTGGACCATTTAAAATCTCATCAGAGTGTGGGAAGTAGGGATTTGTTAGCTCAGCTGTCGAGTCACAGCGGGAGGGTCACAGGTTCGAGGCTGGTCAGGGCTGCGTAGGGAGCCCAAGGCCAGGCTGCACCGCATGGTGAGACTGTCTCCAAAAACCCCAAACAGGAAAATGCAAAACCCCAAAGCAGTCCAGGGGCAGTGCAGCCTCAGCCTCGGGGTAACTAACAGGCATGTTCCCATACCCAGATCTGGTGGGGAGGAAATCCAAAGGGCAAGGGCAAGCCTCTCTGGACCCAGGGGAAAAGAAACTGCTTTCTCATAAACCTCCAGGGACACAGCGAAAGCTACACTGGGAAGGAAGAAGTAATTGCACAGTCCTCCTGGGAAATGAGTCGGCACTGTGGACCTGAGCTTGGACCCGGGTGGAGGCTCATGCAGGCAGCGAGGCTTCCAGGCTCCTGGGCGGGGGGGGGGATAAAACGGGAGCGAAGCTGTGACACGTTCTCGGACAGCTCCCTGCAGGAACTCAAGCACAATGCACTGCAAACATGAACTAATAAGGAAAATGATAGGAAAAAAAGAATCGGGCCACTGCAGGGCCGTAGTGGCTCCAGTGAGGACGGCCAGTGACAGCCGGGACAGAAGGGGCCGGTCCTGCGTGAGCGGGGAGCGCCCGAGAGCCTTCAGGTCTGAGGCCCCAAGTTCTGACACCTCCAGGGAGGACAGGAAGCCCCGGCCCGTCCTGGGTGGGGGTATTTCCCAGGAGGGACCTGATAGTTCCTCAGGGTTCCTACCGTGGACTGAAATTTGTCCCCCAGAAGATGTGCCCAGTCCTAACTCCCAGCACTTGTGAATGCAGCTCTATTTGAGCACAGGGTTTTGCAGATGTAAGCAAGCCAGGTGGGCCTGTCCTGGACTCGGCAGGGTGGGCCCTTGTCCACGACTGGGGTCCCCTTTACAAGAGGGAAATGCAGACACACACAAAGGAGTGTTGCTGTGTGGAGACACGGGAGGAGACGGAGCGAGCCATCCGCAGGCCACAGGTGGGGCCCAAGGGTCCCAGCCAGGGTGGGAGCCGGGAGAGGGCCCTGAAAGAGGAACTGCTGAAGCCCTGGAGCGGGGCCCACTGCGTGTGTCCACCTGTGTGTGCGAACTAGGGCAGGTGCGTCACCGGGGACCCAGGAGGCAGCCGCACAGGAGGGCAGTCTGAGTGCACGTCTGTCACTGGCCATACGGCACAGCCACAAGTGGACAGGTGTCCTGCATCATCCGTCTGTGTCTCTGTCGTCACCTCTGCACCTGGGTAAGGACAGTCACCCAGTTCTATGTGGGCACCTATCACACAGAGAGGGCTCACGTAGCAGGGAGAGTGTCAGGTCCCCCAGCCTCTGGGGAGCTGTGATGAGGACACTGCCGGAGAGGCTAGGCTTCTGCCGTCCTCCCCACCCAGCAGAGGAACCCGCAGGACCCGGGCGTGGAGTGGGGGTGGGCAAGGGGCACACAGCATGCACTGTCACAGATGCCAGGACTGTGCCCGTCGCAGTGATGGTGACACTCGCCTCTGCAGAGGTGGGGTGAGCACAGGTGCTGGCTCATGGCATGGCCCCAACGCTGTGCACAGGTCTCTGCGAGGGAGGCCCTGTTCTCTGCAGTCCTGAGACCTGTGCGGCTGGCAGGCTGCTCGCCCCCCGCCCTCTGTGCCTCGTCACTGTTCCGGTCTGGATCTAGCAGGCCTCCCCAGTCTCACACACTTAGGGGCTGCATTGTGGGATGCTACGCTTATCAGTGGGTCCGTCCACAGCTGAGTTCAGGCTGAATGTGCTCTTTTGAGGTAGGGCCTTGTTGGAGGTGGTCGCTCACTGGGGGGCGACCCAGAAGGGGTCTTGTCCCTGGCTCTGCCCTTCTCTCTCTGCTTTCTGGTTGCATAGGGCAAGCAGATTTCTCCTGCCATGGTGTACCTGCCTGGGAGTCTGCCAACCATGACTTTAACCCTCTGAAACCGTGAGCCAGATAAACCTGTCCTCCTTTAACTCCCGAGTGCTGGGCATTACATCCCAGTGATGGGGAAGCTGACCAATGCAGTCTCTGCTCCTGCTGTTCTTCACTGTACCCCCAGCTCTCTTCCCCAGGGAGCTACTTACACCCAAGTTGTTGGCTCTTGATCTCTGCTAAGGGGAGCCAGACTCGCGTAAGCACCCCACCCATGTTCCGATGCATTACATGCTGGATGGGTAAGATGTCTTCTGATCTGGTGTGATTTTTCTGCCACATGTGTTTATAAAGTATTTTCTCCTACCCTGTATTTTAATTTTTTACATTTGATTGTATTAACCTTAAACAAATAGGACCCTGTTGCATGAACTGAAAACCTTCGGGTAACACGCAGAAGCTGCTTCTTAACGGAAGCCGGACGATGGCCAATTCCAGAACAGCGAATCTACAGGACGGTGTTGCTACACAGCCTAGGGCAGCGAGGGTGAGCCTTTTAGAGGTTTCAATGACACAAATAGCCCCCTGCAGCATGAGTGCCACCGGGTTGCCACCACTGCTCTATGTCAGCGCTCCTCTGGCAGTCTAAGGCTGGGTGGATTTTAACACTTAACCTTTTCCAAAAACCATGTTCCGGGACACAAGCTTCACAGAGCTCTGGGAGTTTTGCAGCAGAGTGAGTGGGGACCTCCAGCACGACCTGGAACACAGTTATGAGACACAGACAGCAGCCTCCACCCAGGGTAAAGTGCTTCCCCTGAAAGCCTTCCCACGTGCCTCTGGGGAGGCTGGCAGGGGCAGACACGGACAGGCCACAGTAGTCCTTTGGCCTCTCTCTCCCGGGCCCTAGGCCACCAACTGCCCAGTTCCTGATTCCCCTCCACGTCTCCTGTCAACACTTGGAAGGCGGCGGGGAGTTTAACCAAGTGCCTACCCTGGCTTCTAAGAGCATCTAGCGGTGAGCAGTGCTACTTTCTAGAATCTCTTCCAAATAAATGCTTTTGAAGTTGTATATTCAAGAGAAAGAATGCAGGAATAACCACAGAACCCTTAACCGTGGGGACTTCTGCAGAAAAACCTGAGTCTCACGGGGGTCTGTGAGTCTGCCCCCCACCAGGGGTGCTCGGCACTTCCTGGGGGGCTTTTGTACTTGGCAGAGTGGTCGATGTGACTAATTCTTTCTGCCAGACTGAAAGCACCAGTTTAAGGGAATCTGAAGTTGGAGCGCGCACTCCAAATGCTCTTTCGAATCCTGCGATGATGAGAGTGAGCAGCAGGCCCAGGGGCCGAGACCCTCCCCTGATAAAGACGGTTTGGGCACAGCACATGACAGTCACCAAGGGCTGCGTGGCCCGGACCGTGAAGGAGGTGGTGGGATGGGGTGGGTACCAAGCTAGGGTAGCATGGCGGAACTGTGTCCCAGGGCCTCGCCTTGGGTAAGGCACACAGGAGCCACTTCGCAGGCCCCACGAAAGGGCTGACGTCCGACAGCGCCAGGCCCCTTCTCAGAGCTGGCCAGCGCTCGGCCGGCAGCTGTTGTCCCGGAATAGCTTGCCCTCCTAATCCAAGATCCACCACGCTGTTTGAATTTCTTGTTTTTGCGAATTTGACCGCTTTGCTAGGTGCTGGGATTAAATGCGATCACGACTGTAGTCGAAGTATTACCCCAGGAGACAGCCGGGAGGGAGAGGAGGGGGCCGCTTGTGGCTTCCAGCCTGGGTGTCACATGGAGTGACAGACGTGCAGCACATGGCAAGGTCTCAGGGCGACTGCGAGTGCCGCTGTAGGCTGTGGAAGTCGCAGCGGCCAGGAGAGCGCAGCGCACGTGGAAGCCCACGGCGCGCAGGAGGGAGGGGGCCCCGCGCCCGCTTCCAGGAGGCCCGCGCGTCACGCGCCAGCCCAGCGCCGCCAGCCGCATCCCCCGCCCGCGGAGCCCGCTCCTTCGCCGGGGCTCCGCACAGCCCTGCCTCGGCCGCCTCTCCGCGCGGCCCCCGAGCTGTCCCTCCCGCCTGGCGCCGAGTCACGCACGCGGCCGCCGCGGCACAGGGCCCCGGGGGCGGGTTGAGTCAGCCCGCGCGCGGCGCCGTCATCCCGGCCTGCGAGGTGGCGCGGAGACGCTGCGTCTGGCGGCAGCTCCCCTGCCCGCGACCTGGGTGGCAGGCTGGAAAGAGCATTCTGGGAAGCCGGGTCGCGCCGGCCCGCGCTCGGACTGCAGACAAAGGGCGCGGGGGCCGGCGGGTGGGCGGACGGGCGCAGGTGCTGGCCCCGCCGTGCGCCGGGCCGGGTGCGCGGGGCGCGGGGCGCGCGCGGGCGCCGCGTCTTTCTTCTCCCGGCGGTGATGTCATCGGGCGACGGCGGCCGCGGCCGGGGGGCGGCGGCGGGGGCGGCGCCGGGCGCCCGCAGGTTCCGGCGCCTGGCAGGAGCAGGCCCGTGACGGCGGCGGGCCGGGAGCGCGGGCCGAGCCGAGCCGAGGCGGGCCGAGCTCCGGGGCGGCCCATGGGCGCGGAGGCGGGCGCGGGCGCGGGCGCGGGCGCGGGCCGGGCGGGCGCTCGGGGGTGACCCGCGCCGCCGCCGCCGCCGCCGCGATGAATTCGGCCGAGCAGACCGTTACGTGGCTCATCACCCTGGGGGTGCTGGAGTCGCCCAAGAAAACCATCGCGGACCCCGAGGGCTTCCTGCAGGCGTCGCTCAAGGATGGGGTGGTCCTCTGCAGGCTGCTGGAGCGCCTGCTGCCCGGGACCATCGAGAAAGTAAGTGTCCCCCTTCCCGGCCGCGCCCCGGCCGCGATGCGCGCAGAGCACCTGGCGCGCGCGCCTTTGTGCGCGGCCGGCGGCGGCGGGGCCGGGGCGCCATTGTGTGCGGCGGCGGGGCCGGGCCGGGCGGAGGACGCGGGCGGCCGGGCCGGGGGCCGGGAAGGGTCCCGCTCAGCTCCGCGCCGCGCCGCTGCCCGCCAAGGCTTTGTTCACTCGGGTTTCGCGGCCGGCACTGCGGACCGGCCCGAGTCCGCCCTCTGGTTCCTGCACCCTGGCTGTGCGTGTGGGCCAGACACGGCCATCCACAGCGCGGGCCGGGGCTGTGCCGGGACTTACTATTTTGCCCACGAAACAGTCCCTCCCGTGTCCAGACGCGCACTGGGTTTGGACCCCCGGTAGGCTTCAGAGCTGGTGTCAGAACCCAGATTTCCTCTTCGGGTCGCGGCGCACAGGCTGGGGCTCCCTGGGGCCGGAGGGTGAACCTTGACCTTGTCCGTGAGCTGGCGGCCAGCGAGCTCACAGGGCCTGCGGAAGCAGGCGCCCGTGAACATCGGAAACCCTAGAGTCGCACCTACAATTTCCGGAACTGGTACATAATTTACGAAAAGATCAACGATTATTTAAAAAGTGTGAAATGTAGGAACCGAAGCGCGCGCACGGTCAATCGGAAGAGCTGTTTAATTTTCCATGGGTGCGCTGGCCCCTGGCGTAGTGGTGATTTGTTAATCAAATGCTAATTAAGCACCACGAAGAAGTAAAATGCTTAGTTTTGTTCCTAAGTTTGCACAGTAGGGTGCAACACTTAAAATTAGGGCAGGAAGCGGTCGATTTAACACGGATATTGCACGCATGAGCATTTGTCTTAGATATTTTTCAGCCTCGGAACATATTTATGAAAACAGGACTCACAGTTTGAAATGAATAGCCTGCCTGTCTCCGAGGTAAAAGTGTTGCTTGTAAATGAAACTAATCAATAAAATCATGATTTAAGATGGGCTGGGAGCAGAATGTAACTTTCGAGGCATACAATGCAGGCTGTCATCTGGATGTTGGTACCGCTGGTAATAAAAGACAGATGTTGCACAGACTGAAACGCTTGCTGAGTTCACCAAAATAGGCTTAAAGAAAATGTGGTTCCATTTCTCAGAGCAAAGCTGTAAGAAACTGCCTATGTGAGGATGGTAAGGCCGTGTCAGCGTCAAAGCCCCGGGTTCTTTGGCATGTTAGCTGCATTAATATTGATTGGCCAGACTGGGTGTGGTGGCACATGCCTGTAATTCCAGTACTTGGGAGGCTGAGGCAGGAGGATCTCTGCAAGTTACAGACCAGCCTGGGCTACAAAGTGAGTTCAAGGCCAGCCTGAACTACATAGTTCAACCCTGTCTCAAAAAGACAGAAAAAAAAAATTGATGGGCTAACTTCAAGAATCACTTTCTTTTTCTTTTTCTTTTCTTTCTCTTTTTCTTTCTTTCTTTCTTTTTTTTTTTTTTTGAGACAGAATCTCACTGTGCAGTGCAGGTTGATCTTGAGCTCACTTTGTAGCTCAGGCTGGTCCCAAGCTCGCAACGATCCTCCTGCCTCAGCCTGCCAAGGACTGAAATTACAGGTGTAGGCCACCACACCCAGCTAAGAATCATTTTTGTTTTTTAAATTCTGAAAAAGATCTTGTTGGAAAACTGTGGCATTCCTTTCATCTCTAAAACAACAAAGGAACAAATACAATGGCCCATAGCAGCCGGATTGGAAGGCAGTACATTTCAACACCGTGGTCACATGGGCCATTTCTCAGGTCGAACCTGCCGTTTGTCTCCGAGAGCCCCTGGTTTATTCAGAACAGACTCCGTCCTATGGAAGTTGAGTGCCTAAAGCCCCAAACTATAAGCAGAGCGCCTGTACTCGAGCTCAAAGGCAGGCTTTGGGCGTCAAATGTTAGCCATTCTGTCTCTTGGGGCCTGGGGTCAGAATCCCTGTTTGCCTGGAAGTCACCCATTTGTCCTGCCTGCCAGCGCTTACATGTGGTGACGTGCCGCAGAGCGTGCATGTAGACCGGCTCTGACTTCAGTGAGGGTGTGTGACTCTCGTGAGACTCCGTGGCCCCCTTTCCTGGACATTTGGAAACTGAACGGAACATCTGTGCGGGCTGAAGGGGCCTTTGCTTGACCCGGTGCCAGGTGGGCGCCTGGGCAGCGGTGGCCGTGTGAGCAGCATGTAGCTTCGCCTCCACACGTCCACAGCCTCACAGCTGCCACGAGGCTCGGGTGACCGTGGAGGGTCCCCCGCGTGCAGGGAGGGGACACGCACGGAGCTCCGGGTGTCCGCAGTGAAGTTCCTCTGCATGTCCAGTGGGCGGGCGGCCGGACCGTGGGCAGACGGGTGCACGGGAACCCTCCCGTGGGCGCCCGGGAAGAGGTGCCGAGCGTGACGGCTGAGAGTGTCCTGCTGAGCGGGGGAGCAGGTGCTGTTGGGAGTTTCTGTCCTGTGCGTGCAGGGCTCTTCTGCGACTTCTCCCTGCCTGGACACTTGCTCCTGCCTCGTGTTGGGGATACACAAAGGCCACGATGTCCTGGGCTTGTGGGACAAGTTCCCACTGCAGACGCCCGGGGCCTGGAGTCAAAGGAGGCACGCCCCAGATGCGGGAGGCTCCTGCAGGGTTATCGCGACCTGTGCTGCACGCGCTTTTAATTTTACTCCAGGTCCCAGCGGATGAAGTCACTTAACTCAGTGTGAAAACTCAGAACTGGGTTCTGTTTGTGTGCCCAGGAGGACAGCGCTCCTGGGAGAGCGCACAGAATCCCATGTCCCGCCCTGCGGGAGACCCACACCCACCGGGGTGGGGTTAGTGAAGTCAGGGGCCGCCCGGGGGGCCTGGCGGTCCTGCTGTGTGCATTTGTCCCGTGGCCTGGAGGCCAGGAGTCTGAGGTTGAGGCACCCCAAGGGCGCTGGGCCCCACTCTTCTGTGCTGCTCCTGGGGTCTGCACGCCGAGCTGCAGCCCCCTTGATGAGGACAGCAGCGCTCTGAGGTGAGGCCCCTGCCGTCTTAACTGATTACAACTGCAGTGACCTCATTTCCAAATAAGGGTGCACCCCGAGGTGCTGAGGTAGGACTTCCACGTTGAATTTTGGGGAATGAGTTCAGCCGGTACCTCGTTGCCTTTTGAACTGTTTGCATTTGGACCAGGTTGGCTCACTGGGGGCTCAACCGCTTCAGACGCGGGTGCCGTGGCGCGGTGTGCACGGGCGGAGTCCAGCAGGGCTCGGTCACCGCGGGAGTTGCCAGCGGGAGGCTGTGGGAATTGCACAGAAAATCCACAGCCTGGTGTTGCTTGGGGGAGTAGCTGCTTCCCCGTGACTCTGGACTCCTTTCTGCCAAGGCCCCGGCCTGGGCAGGAGTTGGGAGGACTGGTGCTAGTGGGACTCCCTGGGCCCTGGGGCAGGAGGGCGGTGTGGTGACGGGCAGGGCTCTGCTCTGGACAAGTCGTGGTGGGGCGGAGGCCATGCTCACAGCTGTTGGTAACGCAGCACTCGAGAGGCAGGAAGATTGCTTGAGTTCCAGGACAGCCTGAGCTAATAGGATCTGTCTCAGAAAACAAATTAAAAAAATATTGACTGACTGACAGGTCTCTCACAGAGGAGCCATAGGACGGCTGTCTCCGGCTGTTGGGAAGGAAACCCCTTACAGCCCACGGCTGGAATGCTCCGTTCCCTGAAGACTTGTGACCAGCTGGCTGGAAGGTGGCCTGAGACCTGGCCATTTCGCAGTGGTGGCCTTGGAGTCACATCTCAGCCCTGAGCCCAGCCGGCTGTTGGAGGAGAGTGGAACTGGGACTTCATCCACCATGCCCCGGAGACAGAGTGGACAGACTTACATCCAGCCTGAATCAGGGAGGTCTGGGGGGCTTCGCAGGAGCCAGCCTGAAAAGGCCACCGTGCTTATGGTGGCCCGGACACACGGCGACCCTCCTGCTGTGCCGACCCGTGTGTGTATGCACAGCGCATCGGACTCGGGGTGGAGCGAGGGAGGGAGGACTCGGTGCCCTGGGGTGGCACTGTCCTGCCGGGAGTCCTCATGTGTGGGACGGGTCTCCGTGAGTCAGGACCTGAGGAGGAAGCTCCTGCTGAGAAGAGAGGACGCTCTTGCTGGGCGGGCAGCACTGGCCTGTAATCCCGGCGCCCTGGGGGCGGAGGCTCTGGTGCTCCGGGCAGGCGCGAGGTCAGGGCGAGCCGGCTGTGCCTGCCCTTGGGGGTCTTGGGCAGGAAGGGGCGCTGTGGGGGCTGTGGAGGGGGCTCCCCTCCTGCAGCCTCCGGGGTGTCGGGGAGGACGGCAGGGGGCCTTGGGAGCCTGGTCCCACGCTGCCGTGCCCGCGCTGGTGCCCATACGGCAGGCAGGTATGGTGGCGCTCCCTGCTCTGGTTTGTACCACATGCCCAGCACTGTGTACCCTGGGCCCCAGACCGGAAACGTGGGTGGTGTAGGTGGTCCGAGGTGATTGGTCACTGCTGCTGCAGTGTGACAAGCGAGTGGCCAGTGGTGGGTCAGTGGCAGAGCTGTGGCCCCTCCTGTCTCACAGGGGACATCTCAGCTCTCTGGTCAGAACGCGTGTGCTCTGGAAGGGAGCAGGCAGGGGGCAGTGTTGTCCTGAGGCACACGGCCTGCCACCTGGGCACTCGAGGCCCCTGGACCACCCTGCCACCCTGGGCTCTGTGGGAGGCCCCTTGCTGGCCGTCCAGTCCTGCAGCCCCGGCTTCAGCCCTGCAGTGCTCGCGGAGTGACTTCAGGCCAACCCGTTTCCTCCTTCCAGCGGCCGCTGTCACCAGGCACCAGAGTGACACGCTGGCGACAGTAGGGACGTCTGGGGACGCAGAAGGCTGCGTGGGCACCAAGGAAGTCCCAGTACCCGGGAACTGCCATTACGCTATGACCCTGAGAAGTGTCCTGGTGTCCAGGACACCCGAAGCACCGCCACCCAGGCTGGAAGTGCAGCTCTTGTCTCACAGCCAGCTGACCCCGGCCGCCTCTGCCTTGCCCCAGGAGGCCGTGTGTGGGGACAGTGGCCGGCTGCCGCTGAGGGCTCCTGGCTTCTGTGCAGTGTCCTCGGCTGCACACGTGTGCACGGTGCGTTCAGGCTGAAGCCCTGCTTAGGGTCACACGCAGCCCGAGGCCGGCTCCTGGGATGTGCCCCATCGCTCCGCTGGCCCGTCCCAGCATGCCTCAGCCTCTGTCGGGACAGCGCGGGCCGAGCGTGTCCGTGTGTCAGCCCCGCCCTGTGCTCGGGAAGGGCGCTGCAGAGCTGCTGGGCCGGCTGCTGGGCCCGGGCTGCCCCGCTCCTGCTGGCCGCGTCTGCATCTGCATCTGCAAGTGGCCTCGCTGTGCGTTTAAGCCGCACTTCCTGTTTTCCTCCGCTTCCATTACGATGATTACTCTCGCGTTCCTAAGCGCTCTTCTTTCTCCTTCTCAGGCTTGTTGTCCTCCGACTTCTCGCCTCCCACTCTGTCTCCCTTCCTCTGTCTGCGCCCCTCCTTCCGTCATCCTGTTCTTGTGCCCCGCCCCGCATCACCTGCCGTGTCTTGGAAGTGGGCTCCTGCCGTGGGGGCTGGGGACGCTGGGGGAGCAGGTGGCCGGAGCGGTGGTGTGAGGGCCGGCCCTCCGCTGCTCCCCGGCACCACCTTTCCCCGCGCTGGGCCGCTGGGTCCACCGTTCCGGAGAATGAGGCTGAGACTCCTGGCCGTGGGGAGGGCGAGGGGGTCCCGGCCTCACAAGGTGGCCGGGGGCACGGGTGTTGCTGGTGTCACTGGGGGTAATGTTTGTGTTTCTTGTTCTCCTGGCTGTTTTTGAGGGATGTTGCAAGAGAATCGAGTCCGAGACAGTTTTACTCCTTGAACTGGAATCCCTGTCACAAAAGAGGCAGGCAGGCAGACAGACAGACAGACAGACAGGCCAGCACTGTCCTTGCTTGCAGTTCTCCTGTCCTTCTTGTGACTACTTTGATGTATTCTACTTGTTTCAAGTGGTCTTTCCCCTGTGCTTGGTATTTCATGCATAACCTTATCAGGTGGTGTGATTGACAAAAATAGTGAATGTCCAAGTCAGAAAGAACTTGCACTAACAGACCCACTACCAGGAATCCTCTTCGGAATCGTCCTCCTCACTTCCAACACGTGTATCCCACCGTCCTCGCCACTTCCGCCGCAGCCCCGGAGTCCTCTTTCCTGAGAGTCTGTGGCTGCGCTGTGCTGGCTGCCTCCAGGTCCTGAAGGGATTCAGGACGCTTCCCCTTCATGGCCATCCTGACCTCGGGAAGAGCTGAAGTCCCATGGTGCCACATCCGGTGACTGAGGTGGACGAGGACACGGCGTCAGGTTTTAGGAGTTGCCTTTCTGATTCATGGTGCTCCGCAGCAGTGTGCACCGTGCTTTGATCACACCTCGTGAAGACCCTCGTGGAAGACGACTCCAGAGCTGCTGTGGAAAGCGGCCAGGACCGCGGGGTGACTGTGCTCGCGGGGAGGATTCTGAGGGGACTCGTGGCAGTGTGTCCTACTATGCTGTGCTTCTAAACTTTCACCGTGTAGTTTGCACCCCCTTTGAATAATTGGGTAGTTTTCTTCGGTGGGGCTGATCATCTTCTCTCTTTTCTCTGAAGAAGCTAAGTGAAATCCGAACCTAGGAAAGCGCACGTGAAAGCCGGCGAGCCTTCCGTTTCTCTGGAGTCGCTTGGTCAGACGCGGGAGCCCGCAGGTTCTGAGCGGCTTCTGGCCGGGAAGCCTGGCGCCTGCTGTGGCAGCCTCGGCGGGGACCCTGCACACACACGGTGGCTGCGCTGTGCTGCCCTTGCTGTGCACGGAGGGTCTCACACGGAGCGCGGGGCCCGGGGCTCCCCAGGAAGCCGCAGTGCCCTCTGTGACGGGCGCACAGGTTCTCTGAGCACCCCTGCCGCAAGGTTGTGACTTCGTCATTCACTTCAGGGAGAACGATGCAGGGATCTGACAGGACTTCGGGGTTCTCCGGGAGGCGCGGGTGGCCCTGGGACTTCGGGTCTTCCTCCAGGCTGGCCTCGAGTGGCCTGAGTGAGCGCGAGGCTGCTTTCTCCCGTGGTGCCGAGGAACTTGTCTTATTTAAGATCTGTGATTGTATAATTAATCTCACAAAATGGGGGTGCTGGTAACAGGCTTCTTCTGGTGGAAACGAGCTCTCTCTGGTTTTAACTGTTCAGATTTGCAAATGCATTTCTGTTTCTTTTGAAAACAGGCTCTATAAATAGTGTGTGTTCAAATTCCTGACAGTCTCGTGTCAAAGGTGAAGTCTCCAGAACAGGCCTCGGAGGTTGCATTTGTAAGTGCTAGGAGACCGGGTGGGAGTGTCTTCCAGACTTTGTGAAGCGCGGACGCTGGAGGGGGGTGAGGGTCCCCTTGCCGTGCCTCTGACAGAGCAGGGTGACTTGCAGGGCCCCTGAGTCTGCATGTCAGCTCTCCATGCCAGTCAGGCTTGGTCCCGGCTCCTAGCTGTGGAACGGTCCTTGGGCGAGACCGTGCCCCTCAGCCCCAGCTCTGTCTCTGGGGTCTGAGACGGAGCCTCTGCCTTGAGGAGCTGGAAGAGTAAAGGCAGAGTGACCCA
This sequence comes from Dasyprocta punctata, assembly GCA_004363535.1. Taxonomy (NCBI): domain Eukaryota; kingdom Metazoa; phylum Chordata; class Mammalia; order Rodentia; family Dasyproctidae; genus Dasyprocta; species Dasyprocta punctata. The sequence continues at coordinate 4,616 of RJWM01035212.1, read as the reverse complement.
AAGTAAGGAGCAAGCACAGCACAGAGCAGCACGGAAGTCCGAGAAAAATAGCAGAAAATTCCTGGAGAAAGTCATTGAAACCAAAAGCCGCTTCTTAGACGAATCAGTCAAATTGACAAGCTGATTGCCAGACTGAGAAGAAAAAGGAGAAAATATGCAAGGATCATGAGGAGTCACCAGAGCTCTGTGGAGAGTGGAAGCGGCAGCGCCTGGGGTTCTCTGCAGTGCATTCTGCAGCTTCCATGAAACGGGCAGGTTCCTTGGCAGACAGACTACCAAGGCTTGCTCCGGAAGAAGTGGAGAGCCTGAGTAGCCCTGTCCCTGGTTCCGAAACTGCATTTGCAGGTAAAACAGTTTCTCACAAGGAAAATCGCAGGCCTGATGGCTTCCCTGCTGAGTTCTAACAATCATTTAGGGAAAAATAACGTCAAATCTACATACTTTTCTAAAGAACTGGAAGTGAGGAAAGGCTTTCCAACCCTTTCTATGAGATCAGCATTATCCCCACGACAACGCCTGGCGGTGAGAGACGAGGAGGCTGGGGACCAGCGACCTTTGTTACCCTTGGTGTGCAGCTCCAGCAGTACTGGCCTCTCGAATTCAGCATGGTACAGGAAAGGCTGTGCAAATCCAGGGGGAACTGACCTCAGGAGCCCCGAGGTCGATCCTCCCGTGAAAAGGGCTTGATGTGACCCGTGATAAGAACAGACTAACAAAGAAGTCATAGGATTACTTCAATAGATGCAGAAAAATCTTTGCTAAAATCAAGAATTCATTCATGATTTAAAAAATACCTCCCAGCACTCCAGGTGTAGATGGCAACCCCTTCTTCAGCCCACAGAAGGGGAGTCTGTAACCCCACGACCGTGGGAGGCTGCCTTGGACCGGGAGGGAGGGGTGCTGTGGGATTTTCGTGCAGAGAGCGGGACGCTGAGGCCTTTTTCCCAGGAAGGGGCTTTCTTCCTGCCAGCACTGGCTCGGCGGAGTCTGAGTGCAGAACGTGGCGCAGCTGAGCCGTTTGTGCAGGTTTTCTATCTTCGTCTCCCTTCTGTGAGCGTACGCTGCACTCTACAGTCTGGCTGGGTACGCGTCGACATTAACGTCCCACAGTCTGGCAGGCACGATGCGCGTCACAGCGTCAGGTCAGGACTGAAGGTGCCCTGTGGAGTCCGCAGGGGCCACTGTCCTCAACCCCATTCAGCCTGTGCTGGGTGTCTGGGGACAGGAGCCGTGGAAGGCGCCTGGGACGGGAGCGGGGAGGTGTAACCGCACGTGTGCAGTGAGGGCCGTCTACTCCAAAGAGCGGGTGCTGTCCCCAATGCATCCTAGCACTAATCGGTGTGTTTCCAGTTTGAGGCAGACGAGGCCACGGTGCGGAAGTCTGTCGGAGTTCTGCATACCAGCAAGGCGACTAGCAGGGGAAATCGGAAATGCCATTTGCATCAGTAGAAGGAAAAGAGAAACAAGAAAAGAGAAGCGCCTGGGGCCAAGTCTGGTGGGACTGAGAGGCCTGCCCGTGTCGGACGCTGGTGTTGCTGGCGGCCCTGAGGACGGAGCTGTGGCGAGACCGCGCCTGCGTCAGGACCCCGCCGTCCAGGGCTGCCGGTTCTCCTCAGAGCTGCTGGCCCAGCACAATCCTGACCAGGATCCCAGAGCCAAGGTGTTTCTTTTTCTTTGATGGAGCTTGACAGATGATTCTAAACGTCTGTGAAGACACAGAGGACCCGGAAGAGCGACTGTGGTGCCGACTAGGAGGACGAAAGCTGGGGTGTGGTTTCCAGACTTCTCAGAGAGCGCAGGAAGCAAGGCGGCACCCTTCCGCTCACAGACAGAAACGGAGCCACAGCACCTCTCAAGCGCAGGCATAGACCAGACGGCACGCGTGCCATCAACAGGCGTGCCAGCCCTCACCATGCCGTTGACACGCACACTGCAGAAAACGAGCTTCTGGCTGCACGGCGTGCAAAAGTTAACTCAAAAACGAATCACGGGTGAACTATAGAGCCTAACAATATAAAACTTCTAGAAGAAAATGGGAAAACACTGACCTTGGGTCAGGCAGAATTTCTTAGGGAACCAAAACCATGATCCATAACAGAAACCGTTAATAAATTGGACTCAGGCAAAATGAAAAATTCTGAGCCAGGCATGGTGATATGTATCTGTAATTTCAGCACAGGAGGGCTGAGGCAGGAGGATCTCTGTGAGCTCAAGGCCAACCTGGCTTACATAGCGAGACCCTTCCTCAAACAAGCAACAAGCCAGGCATGGTGGCGCACACCTTTGATTCCAGCACTTGGGAGGCTGAGGTAGGAGGAGCGTTGTGAGTTTGAGGCCGGCTTGGGCTACAACATGAGCGTAAGGCTGGCCTGAGCTAATAGTGTGACCCTGTCTCAAAATACTAGGACCAGGAGTTTGGCTCAGTGACTTAAGCGCCTACCTGGCAGGCGCGAGGTTGAGTTTGATCCCTGGTGCCACAAACAACAACAACAACAACAACAACAACAACAACAAACCAGAAGAAGCCGACACCACCTGTGGTTGGGGAAGTGTCAGTCCAGCCCCAGTGAGCTCTCCCCAGGGGTGGCCTCCCTGCGTGCCGACCAAGTGTGAAGGAACTGGATGCCAAGGTGCAGGTGCTGGGAATGCGCAGCGGAAGCATTTCCCAAAGACTGCAGCTTCTTAAAATACAAACGTTTCTCCAAATGTGCCCGCTCCCCTGGGTGTCTGTGGGGACAGCGGGGGCGGGGCCCAGCCAAGCCCTGCAACACTTCAGCAGCTTCGTTGTTCCTAGCATGGGTAGGGGCAGGCTGGTGCCCCCAAGCTGGCAAGTGGAGGGACGGTCGATCACCCACGAATGGGGGAGTGCTCAGCAGTGGAAAGTGTACCCTGGAACACAGTGAGTCTCCGAGTGACGCTGAATGACAGGACAGGTGCCTCCCGTGTGAGTCTACCCACGGCCAAGGGCATTGGGGAGCACGGTGAATGCTAAGTTGGAAAGAAAATGTCACAGTGAAAGCTGTGTCCCCGCGAGCCCCACTCAGATACTGTCCTTTTCTTTGAACAGACTCAGCCCATTATTCTTGCCACTTTCTGAAATTGAGATTTTTTTTTTTTTTTTTCGGCACTGGGGATTGAACTCACAACCTTGCGCTTGCCAGGGCAGGCACTTAAGCTGCTGAGCCAAACTCCCCAGCCCTTCTTGCCGCTTTCTGAAACAGCTCTGGAAATCTTCTTTTGTGAGTGTCCTAACAGAAAGGCAGGCGTGCAAAAGCATGATGCTGTGTCCTTGGCCACCTTAGTCACCGGGTCTGGCACTCTGTGACTTCTGGCTCTTCCCAAAGTCAGAATGACCATGAAGGGGAAACGTTTCAAATCCATTCAGGACATCAGGGCAGCCAGGACAGCGCAGCTGAAGACCCTCAGGGAAGAGGGCTCCAGAGCTGCTGCGGGAAGTGGCAGGGATGATGGGACAGGTGCGTTTGAAGCCAAGGAGACGTTAAGGGGATTTATGGGACTGCATGTTTTACTTTAGTAGATTTTTTAAAAAGTTGGAATTCGCTGTATTTTTGGATTGAACCTCATATACCTCTAGGAAATGCCAGGTGACCATACTGACAGCAGGCTGGTGCTTGCTGGGCTCTTGGGGACAGGAGGAAGTGACCACACTGAGGAGGCTGTGGACAGTCACTGTCCGGCCCTGTGAGGGTTTCATGAGGGTGGACGGTCACAGGCCGCCCCCGTTAGAGGCCACCAGTTCATCATCTGACCCTAGTACCCTATGACCTGGCACCTGACAGCCTTCACCCCGTCGTGATCACATTTTTGGTGGTGTAATGGGACTTTAAGTCCTTTGACCAGCTGTCTCCTACTTTTCAGCCAGATTACAAGCCTAGAAATTATGTATGGAGTGTTAATGTACAAGGGAAATAGGGTCCTTACATTTTATGGAGGAAGGAATTTATCACTGAAGAGCTTATCTATTTATTCTTTTGTTTATTTTCTCATCAAATCGTGATTGAATGTCTACTTCATTCCGAGCGTTGTGTGAGATCCTGCAGATCTGATGATTTGCAAAAATAGCCTAGTGTAGTATCTGGTGGAGGGGAACAACATCAAATAAATGACCCGATTTGATTGCATGACAGATGAGATTTGTGCCTTGCAGGCGGAAAGCAGATTTCCGGAGCCCTGGCAGATGGGCAGGCGGCCTAGGGGTGCTGGGTGCCGCGACAGAGTGGGTGCTTGTGCTGTCCAGGGGCGCCAGGAGAGGCCGGTGACCGAGGGTGCGGGGAGGGGTGGCAGGCAGGTGTGGAGGGCCCTGCAGGCTGCTGCGGTCAAGGCTTGGTGCTTTCCAGGGTCCTAAGGGGGAGTGATGTGACCGGCGTGTGTTTGGCAAGCGCAGTGGACAGGCACTGGTGGACGGAAGGAGGGCGGGGCAGCTGCAGGGTGAAGGCGGAATTGGCGGAATTCAGGCCTTCGCCAGCAGCCGGGCTTGGGAGCCGCCCTGGGAGCACACAGCAGGGAAGATGGGGTGCTCCCTTGAGGAGCCCCCCGGCAGCCTGGGCTGTGCATGGGGTCAGGGCTGGCCTTGCTGAGCGTGCGGTTGGGGTGAG
>RJWM01035211.1:0-19109 GCA_004363535.1 Dasyprocta punctata | reverse complement strand
GACCATCCTGCTTCTGAGACATAGAAATTCAAGGCAGCATTTTCTCTAACATGTTTCTTTATTATAGTCATTTGTTTCTGCTATAAGAGTAGTATAATCAGACAACCCAAACTAACCAGAAAAAAAGGAAAAAAACAACTAAAAGAACTAGAAGAGAGAGAGGTTACCCAGGCCAGCATGATTCAGGTGTAACTGATCAGAAGCATTACTGAGGAAAAAGAGGGAGGAGGAGGAGGAGAAGGAGAAAAGGAAACATTGTAGTATACAAGAAAGAATATGTTGTACAAAATAAAGATGGAAGAGCTGCAGACACATTAAAAGAAAAAAAAGAAACACAGAAATTAAAATAACACCGGACCTTGTGTGCAGGCCACTAAGCACCCCAGGTCCTGTAAACAAGGACAGATGGCCACACAGGTCGCAGGCAGGCCCGCTGGAGCACGATCTATGGAGAAGAGCTCAGGGACAGAGCGAAGGGAGCAGGCTGCGGGAGATGCTCTCGCTTGCTGTATCACACGGTGGCACACAGCAAACTGGAAAGACTGAGCGCCAGACTCCAGGACAGAGACCTCGGTTCTGGAACTGGGGACTTTAAACTACTTGAGCAGTATGGGTACCTCTCCTTGTTAGCTTAGTGACCAGGAAAATAGCGGTATCAGATGGCAGGGTCTGCACTCCAGGTCTGTCCTCCAGTTCAGCTCTAGGAGCTTGGGTGATCATTCTAAAGTGATAAGAAGTTGAAGCCCAAGCTTTGCAGGTGTAGTGCATGAAGTAGCAAGGGACCAGCAGGATCAGGCAGAGCTTAGCCTCCCCTCTCCTCTCCTCCCTGACTTGGTGAGTGGGGTTCTGAGCTCTGGGAGGTAAGTCTTGAACACTGAGTTTTTACCTCTCATCCTAGTACGCACCTGCCACTCTGTCCTTGCTGATGAAGATCCTTGCTGGGGACATACTATTGGGCTATGGAGAATAGAGACTTTCTGGTCCAGATTTCCTTTCTGGGAGTCCTGGAATTAAATTCTGGACTACAGGGATAAAAGCAAAAGTTAGCTGTATCAGCTTCTAGGAGACTGCCTCAAAAAAAAAAAAAAAAAAAAAAGGATGTGTGTACTCTTTCTTTCTAACTTGTGCTCCACCCTCTTTGCAAAAGATAAACACCCACTATCTTGGACAATAGGCGGAGGCCGTAGTAGGCAAAGTAACAGGACATAAAGGGAACCTGCCTAGCTGATACACTGGACCTTTATGGTAGCCTTGAAGAGACCATCAACCTAGATTTTTACTTAAATTAGACACAAACTTCTACCTTGCTTTGTATTTTCTGCCACTCACGTCTAAATAATTCACAGAAGTAAGCTCTGTCGAGGGCAGAGTAAGATGGTCAATTTGTGACCGAAGCACAAAATTCAAAGTGAATTTTGTGAATTCTGCTCTTGGGCAAAACATTTCTCTCTGCAGTGAGATGGAAAGCATTTGACTATCGTGACCTTTATTTATTTTTTTATTTATTTAAGAGAAAATGGACACAGAAAAGAGAAACGAAAAGCAAAAGTGACAAACAAACAACAACTACAAATCCGATACAATAATATTATAGGTTTACAAAATGAGATGATTGAAATTTGACAGTAGTTGTAATATTACATATCATTACCTTCAAAGGGGTTGTTCAGATTCACAGATATAGACATGCAAAATTGGTCTAATCATATGCGTATTAACTGTTCTTTTTCAATAGCTAATGCATTTAGTAATATAGTCATTTTAACTGTCCTATGTATACCTATTTATAAATTTATGTCTTTTTCCTTTTCCTTTCCTTCCTTCCTCCTTTCCCCTTAGAATACCTCTTGTTGTCATTAAAATAACTGCCCATATCATCAGGCCTAATATAATCAAACAAAATATTTCAGAATAAAATCAATAAAAAATAAAACAATGGTCACAGAAAAGAGAAACTAAAAGCTAAAGGGATCAACAAACAACAACAAATCCGATACTGTAACATTATAGGTTTACAAAATGAGATGTTTGGAATTTGACAGTGGTTGTAACATTGTATATCTTTACCTTCAAAGAGGTTGCTCAGATTGACAGATATAGACATGTAAAATGGATCTAATCATATGAGTATCAACTGTTCTCTCTCACCAATTAATGCATTTAGTAGTATAGTCATTTTAACCATCTTATGTATGCCCTCATATAAATCTATGTCTTTTTCCTTCCTTCTTTCCTCTTTTCCCCTTGTAATACCTCTTGTTGTCTTCAAAATAACTGCCCACACTGTCGGGCCTAATATAATCAAACAAAATAGTACAGAATAAAACCAATAACAAATAAAACAATGGAAGCAATGCATAGTAATACCACATTGATTTCTATAATGCCTCATATTGTCTTCTAAGCAGTTGCCTATATCATCTGTTATAATACAATCAAACAAACCAAAATAGGTTAAAATCACTCAAAACAGAACAATGAAAGCAATACAGGGTTTCAAAACAAGGTGATCACATATCTATAAAGGCTACCCTAATATATTTTGTTATCTTTAAAATAGCTGTCTATGTTATCATATATAATAAAATTAGGCAGGTCGAGGTAGAATAAGATTAAACTAAACAGCTCATTGAAAACAATACTGGACTCAAATCCTGATGATGGATTATTCAGTTGTCTGCCCCGCTCTGTGATATCCCTCTGCCGCTGTTTCTGGAGCTGTGGACTTTTTTATCTCTCTCTAAAATGTCCTTCAGCATTCTTTATAGGGTTGGTTTGGTTGTCATAAATTCCTTTAGTTGTTCTTTGTCTTGGAAGTATCGTGACCTTTAAACATTTGCACCCTACAAAAAAAATCTCCCTTTGTCTGATCCCATACTTACCCAGCAAGTTAATTATAATTAAAATTTGATTTTCTACAGGGCAAGAAGAGCATACTTTGACCCAAAGCTAAGAAGGCCGAGTTCCCCCAGGAATTGTAATGCCCACTGCACATTAATAAATTGATATTCTCATTTTTCAAGTAGCTCAGAGGAACACATCCCAGTGAATTAACCAAATTAGGTTCCTGCAAAATTCTTGGGCTGGGCAAATTTTTCAACTTTACTCCAATCTATATAATCTCTGTGGATGGTCACCTATCATCAGCTCTCTCCTTTGCCATGTCTCCAATCTTACCTTATGCTTTCTTTTTTAAGCTTCAAAATGATGATAATCATAATTGGGTGCAATCACCTGGATTGGTAATATGTGGTACAGTCCACTGTGCTAGTTCTCATTAGCCAAGAACACAAGGTACACTAAAGACACGGGGGCAAACATGTGCTCCCAGTGGTTTGTGATGGATTTCCATATACATTTTGCTTTAGAAATTACATTCAAACTAAAGTTCTAGTGGATCAAATCTATGCAACTCGGAGAAAAAGACTCTTCGGGAGTCATGGTAATTTTGAGTTTAATTACTAGCTACACTACTTAGCAGCTGTGTCACAAGTTACTGAAGCTTCTCCAAGCCTTGGTTCCCTCATCTGCCACACAGGAAAGATACTGGTACCATCTCACCACAGTCTCATCACGATGAAAGAAGTACAGCACAGCTAAAGCTCTGAGAATAATACCTGGCATGGAGTAGGTGCTACTAGCTGTTATTCTTTTGAGGACTGAGATAATCCATGTAAAACATGTCGGATTCTGCCAGAAAAATGTGTGCAATCATTATATGTGGGTTATTACCATAATGATTAACCAAAGTCACTCAGTATACCCTCTCCTTGTTCAGCCAGCAAGGGGCAGGGATGGTCACAGCAGGGAAATGGACTCTTGCTGCTCTGGCAGCTGTGCTGGCAAACACAACTTCAGCTGTTATTAAACCCTCCTCCCTGATAAGACTGGCCTTGAGACTGTCCAGTTCTGATAAGGGACAGGGATTATCTACTAGCAAGGCCTTTTAGAAACTCAAGTGAGATATGTGCCTCTCCATTACCCTCTCTGGTCTTCAAGAAACAGCCACAAGAGAAGGGCCAGGGAAGCTGACTTGCTAACCAAATAGCTCTGAACAGGCTGCTGCTCCAGGGGCTCCCTGGTCCTCACAGCCAAGCTCTGACACCGTGGCTTCTTCCCTCTCTCAATCATGGAGCAGAACGTTACTCCTCCCAGACGGCGGCACTAATACCCTTTCTACTCTCAAAGAACTTCTAAGTAAAGGTATCACAAAAAGTAAAAATAAAAGTAATTTGCATTTTTCAAATGAGCTTTATTTACAGTGTGGATCAGGATATAACTTTCAATGTCATGAATCCAATTGCTTCATTTGAGAGAAAATAAACTGGATTCAGAACAGAAAAGAGGACTGTCCCATTAAGTTTCTGTTAGATCTTGTGCTAAAAAGGATCTTATTTATCTGTAAGCTAAAAGACATGGAATGATGGACGTTTGCTGATTTTGCTATCCAGAAAATTGATTTACCTTTCTCTCTTTTAAAAACATTGGATTTTTCTTTTCTTTTCTTTTCTTTCTTTCTTTTTTTTTTTTAATTTTCAGAAAAACTTTTGTTAAATTGTCCCAGCTGGTGTGGAATTTTCAACCTTCTTATTTCAGCCTCCTGAATTCCTGAGATAACAGTTCTATGCCATTTTTCTTGGTACTCTAATGCCCCTGCAGGAATGCCTTCCCTCCTTTCCCTCTGTGCCCCCAACTCACCCACCCAAACACATACATTCTCTTTCTATCTTCACCTTTCCTGTAGAGTAAGTGATACAAACATAAAACAATTCACACAGAATATTTGCTCTGACCAGAGTGATTGCTTCAGGAAAGGGCAATGACCACCCACCCCATTCCTTGCCCCCCCCAAAAAAAAATAAAAACAAGAAATGACATTTTTGCAAGGACTCAAGAGCCATATAATTCTGCTAAAGTGCCCAAAGGTTCACTTATGTGAGAATGAAACCAACACTGCTTTTTCTTACAGAATAGCATGGAATTTGTTTTCTTAATCCCCCTCATCAAACCAGGCCTGAAGCCAGCCTTGAGTACTTGAGTTTTCAGCTACATTCGGGCAATACTTTTACTTCCTGACTTATTCCGAGTCACTTTTGAACTTGTTGTTTCTCTACCTAGAATATACATTCACCAGATAACTATGCAACTCGCTTTATCCCTCTCTTTCGACCTTGAAAGATCGCCATTTCAGTGAAGCACTTCTTGATTATCAAATTCAAAATCACAGCCCTCACTTTTCACTGTGCTTTCTGTGCTCCCTTTTTTCCCCCTCTGTAGTACTCACCATAATCTAATAGTCAATCTGCTCCATTTACTTCCTTCATTGTCTGTCTCCCCTTTAGGATGTCAGCTCAGGGATGTCACAGCTCTTTGTTCGCGACTGTGTTCTCCGTCCCTGGGTGTACTCCTGGCACAGAGTATGACAGAAATTGGATGGGTGGTTGAATTAATCTACCATATCTACCTCATTGGCTGCAAATGATTTCTACTTTAAACATTTTCCTAGTCATCAGGATGGGGGCTGGAAATAATTATAAAAAGTAAACAGGACAAGTTAGAAAAGTCCCAGAACCTGACAAGGCTCTCATTGTCTTTCTTTCTGATCCTGACTCACCACTGAGGTTTATCTGCACCCCCAAAGACCTGATCTGTTTCTTACGGAGTATTGGAGTTTGACTTTTCCTACTTCGATCCCTTACCTTCAGGAGAAGGAGAATCATACACCTACCTCCAACAACTTCCTCTTTATCAAAGGAACAATTAGAGGGCCAGGGATATAGCTCAGCAGCATAAGTGTCTGTCTGTCAAATGTGAGGTTGTGAGTTCTACCCCCAGTAACAAAAAACAAACAAGCAAACAACAACAACAACAAAATACCAAAGAAACAATTAGAAAACATTTAAATGCTAAGTTATCAAATCGAGTAATTTCTATCTCTCAGCACCTACAGACATCTAGATTCTTCTGAGAGCTGGAAAATGATCTCTTCGGAGTGTTCTCACATTCTTCAATGGCAAAGAAGACAAATGCATACATTTTTGTTTATTAAAATATACTCAAAATACCTCTAATGGTTAAGGTAAGAACACAAGGAACTTGCAAGACCCCATTATTACCAATCCCTTGGCAACTCCAGGATAGAGAATAGCCGTGGCTTTTCTGGTTCTTTCCCACTCACTTTCTTATGACTTCAAATTTGCACAGGGGCCCCAGGAAATTCCCCAAACCCCAGTAGCAGACCAAAACTAATGGTGCGATATCACTTTTTCAACACAGTTTTTTAAAAATAGACCATCTATTAGTCAAAATGGAAACTTGGCAAAACACCAGGCTGAAGGACAACTCATTTTACTGTGAACAGAAATAAGAGCAATAGACCTGCCACCTTGGTAAAGCTTACACATTACCTTGGCTTTGCGAGAGCAGATTTAAATAAACAAAGACAAGAGGGTTTATGTCCCAAGGTAGGGTACGGTTAACAGGATAAACATAGATTCGTTAATCATTATTTCTTGCTATTTCCTGGTTATCACTATCTTCTAGAACTCATTAACAAGATCATCAAGTTCGGCATGCAAAACAAAGCTAAAATAGAAGGTAACACGATGATTTTATTGGCTCACCAGCACTAGGACATACATTTCTACCAATGGGTGTGGATTGTGGCTGAACTCATCACACATTCCATCCTAGTCTCCCCTCAATAGCTTACACATTTTGAACCGAGTGACTAAAACTAATATATCATTAAAGGACACTATTTCAAATAGGCTTCTGACCCAAAGTTAGAAATTCCAACCATTTCTAACTGAACAAAGACTTCAACTTTTACAATCCTTTCTTACCGACCTTTACAAATAAGCCTCCTAGAAGTGGTCATACATTAACACAACCCTGATCGTTTTCCTGACTTAACTACTCTGTAGGAGCTACCACCTACTGAAGGGGTAGCAAGTGTGATGAGACTGGAGCAAAGAGAGATGAATTCAAAACAGGGGTTGTCAAACAATTTCTGAGAGGAGATGGGGTAAAGAGCATGAACAAGACTTTCATAAACACTGATGAGTTCATATTTAGTGTATACTCCTGCACTGTGTATAGGGAATCCAATGGCAACCAGAGTCGCCTAGTTGCCTTCAGTCAGAATATAAAGTAGAAAAGATAGTCCGTATCCAGTGATCTCAAGCTATGTGCATAATGATGAACTGTGATACAAAGTTATGAACATGATATAGTATCTGAACAAATAAAGGTGGAAAATGAGAAGTAGGGTAGCATGGGAAGTTTTGCTATGAAATGATTTGGAAAGAGATCTAGGAGAATGAGTGGTAAGAATATCAAAGCTCAGACAAGGTGAGGAGGCCATGGCTAGGAAGACCATGGTAGGAGACGTCATGAGGGATGGTCAGATGTGAGAAAGTTGTGTGGCTGGATGATGGAGGGACGAATCAGAAGTCAGCAGCAAAGAGACTCCGGGTCAGGGCTGGGAAGGACAGGACACTACTCTGGCTGGAAGAAAAAGGTGGATGGCAGGGCACTGATTAAACTAGAAATAATGACAAGGGCTCTGTACATTCTAAAAGAATATGCAAATTAGGCTCTGGAGTTTTAATTATGCTTTCTGGATAACAAGAGATCATTATAGGCACATAGTGATTGACAACAGTCACCATTTTAAAATAAACTTAGGCAAAATGGGAAATAGGGAAGGCCTTCAAAGGAAGAGAAAATAATTAAGAGAAACTGTAATACTCAAGCGAGAGGTGGCAAGACCCTGAACTAAGGCAAAGGAACCCAAAGAAGTGAACCACTGTGAAGACATTGAAAAGTAGAATTAATAAATTTGCTAGCTAATCTGATAAGGCTGTGAAGGTGGGGGTTGGGGGAAGCTAGCAGAGAACTAAAAAGGTTTGGGTCTGAGCATTCTGAGGTGGGGGAACACCAATAATAAAGTTTTAGAATAGGAAGTATCAGGAGCCTTGCTTCAGAACTGTCTCAGATTTGCTGTCTCATGGTATCTGGGTCAAACGAATAGCTAATTGTGATGATCCAGTACTCACCAAAAGTTATGCCTGGAAACAATGGTACCTAGGTCAGTGAATCAAAAATATTTACTGGGCAATTACTACATGCTAGGTATTGATTTATATATTCAAGATCGAAAAGAAATTGGACCAAATATCTACCTTTGTAGAATATGATTTGTACCCAAAAAAAGGTAGCTTGCAAAAACAAAAAAACAAAACAAACAAAAAAAAATCATAGGAAACCCAAGTTAACCTGTAAATGAACCATGAAGAAGTGATATAAAAGCAAAATACCAGTTCAAAGAATTGGATACTATCGTGTATAAATTCTCATAGTAAAACATAGTGAAGGTTAAGTCTCTCCTCTTAGGAGACACATTAGAATGCAAATTCAAATAACCACCATCAAAGGGGGAAGTAGACTTTAAAAGCTACTTGTGAATGTCATCCAAGAATTTAGAGGACACAGCAAAAGACGAGATAAATAATAGATCCTTATTCTTTAGAAAAGAGAAAGAAGACAGGGAAATCCCTCTAGCAAGGCTACTTAAACATCTTGGCCTTTCACCAACACTCAGAGTATATATTGAATTTCAAGAAAAAAATAAACCTTCTTTGCCATTTTTACTTCCAAAGAGATGCTAAAATTACAACATAATGGAGCAGCAGGAGTACTAAGGCACTCAAGTCTCATCAGTTTTGAAAATGAAAAGAAAATGGACAAAATATACTAACTAAATTTATCTTCAAAAGTAGACCCCCAAAAAGGTCATAAAGTACTCAAAATAAGAACACACACTAAGACCAGAAATAAAATAAAATTGATCAACTTAAAAGCAAAAACACCAATCATGAAAAATATATGCACATAGTTACATACCCATATTTATAAATAAAATTAAGACAAGATCTTAAAAAAGAAAAAAATTTAAGTTAGAAGAGTAAAATTAAAGTGCCTGAGTCATGCAGTTTGTCAGTGAGTTATTAAAAATTTGGTCTATGTATAACTGAACTGATGCTAAAGTAAATGTGAAAGAACAGCTATCAAAAGGTTAATTTGGGTTGATTAAAAAAAGCATGATCAAAGCATGCTACCTCAGGTTATTTTTTTCATCAGATTGTTGCCTCACAATTTACACCCAAATAAATTCTATGTGGATTAGAAATTGTACAATAAGAACAAATAACAAAGTATTAGAAAAATAACAGTTTTTCTTTCTTTTTTTTTATAATCATGGTGCAAAAATAATCCTTTCTATGCATAATCCAAAAATCTGAAACCATAAAGGTAGTTTAACCTCTTATACCATCCCAGATGAGCCATAACACAAATGTATTTCAAATGTTCCCTGGTGGGAAATCAGGGGCTGAGGGTTTCTTGTGGGGGTGGGGGTGCAAGCAAGGGGCTGATTAATAGCAGGTGGAAGTGGGACCAAAGAATATTCAAAAGTCTGCAGAAATATATATGAGATTTGAGTTTTCAAATTATTTTCAATTTTTTGAAGATAATAAAACCCAAACAAACAAAACAGAATAAAGTCAATCAAGACAAACCAGTGAAGGTGGTGCAGAACTTCAAAGCAGGATAATAGGAAAACAACAATGACCACCATAGTATATCCTGTTATCTTCACAATAATTGCCCATTCCATCAGATACTGCAAAATCAACCAAAAATGAAACAGAATAAAACCAATCAAAACAGAACATTGAATAAAGCAAAACAATTAATCTGAAGAAAACAGAACAGTGAGAACAATATTGGATTTCAAAAACAAGATAGAAAGAAATCCCCTATATTTGCTATATTGCATACTGTCATCCTCCCAATAGATGCTCAGACCACCAGCCCCAGGCCTGCAAAATCAACTAAACAGTACAAGCATTCAGTTGCTCTTTGTGCCTCAGTTGCTAAGAACTTAGCCTGTCCTCTAAACCAGCTGGTTGCTTATGTGGGTGGGCAGGGCGGGGGGAGGCAGGGGTTGGTGATTCTCAGCCCACGGGCCAGTAGGTATAAGGGAGGTGCTGTCTGACTTTTCTCTTCCTGGGCCCCGCGTGGCTTGTGTGGCTTACCAGAAAGGCTGGCTATTTGGCTTCTTGGCAGTCTCCTTCCAACCCCAGCATGGCTAATTCCTAGGAGGCTCTGACTACTCATATTTTTATCATTAGAAGTACAAGACATAATCCCAATTAAAAATTTAAAATAAACTAAGTGCAATATAAAGTCAAAGTTACCACCATCCCCAAATCTACTTACAAAGATAACCATTATTGGTAAAACAATAGGCACCATTCCAGGGGTTATTTTGTATTTTGTTTTGTTTTGTTTTGTTTTGTTTTTCAACTTGATCAGTTTTTTAGTTGTCCTTACATAACAGATCAGAAACTGTCTGAATTTCTTTTTATGCAAGTACAACTGTCTCTCAAATACTCTTATGCACATTTTTGTATCACTGTCTTTGTTATGGTTTGTGTCTAGATGTTGCCCCACAGTCTCATGACACTAGGATTTGATTCATGGTGTGATGCTAGGCTCAGGGGTACTAGGATTAAAGGTGTGAGTACCATCTGCCCTAAGTAGCCTAGATAAGACACAAGACACAGAAAGAACTGTAGTTGCTTTGCTACCTTCTGCCTGCAATGAACTGTTTTTCCTCTTCAATGACTGTCTGTCGAGCCACCCTGCTTTGGAGCCAGCTGATTATGGACTGAAACCTCTGCAAACTGTGAGTCAATAAACTTTTCCTCCCTTAAATTTGAGCGTCGGGTATTCTGTCTCAGCAGTGAGAAAAGTAACTAAGACAGTCATATTAAGCAGAGTTGATCTATCAAGTTTCATTGATGTAAATAGTGTCTGCTCATGTCTGGCTCCTCTTCAGTGAGAGATGGAAGAGAGAAAGGATTCAGATATTCATCAGTAAGTAGAGATCACTACTATACTGATTCTTCAAAAGCCTTTTTTGAAATTTTTTTCATCTTTGCTATACGTGTTCCCCTTAGGAAACAGAAAAGCACAAAGAGAAAAGTGTCACCAGTAATCTACCATGCAGAATCAACCTGTCAACTTTTTTCAGGACAAGGTCTCACTCTGCATACAGCCCAGGATGCCCTGAAACTGCAACCCTCTTGCCTCAGCTCCCCAAGTGCTGGGATTACAAGGCCATATGCCACCAAGCCTAGCTCTTGCTATTAGCTGTTGAAGAAAGATTCCATGTTTAATAGACCCAGAACAGCTGCGGGCAATCATCTTGCAAAAGCCAGCATTCAAAAAGAAATTCCCAGCACCGGAAGATGAGCCTGAGCAGGTAGGAAGTGACAGACCACAGCCCAGTAGACCCTGATAAACAGGATGAGGAGGAACCCACAAGGTGGACAGGGACTTAGTTTGAAAACCTCTCTGTCAGAATTCATAGTGGCAGAGAGCTTGGAGCAGAATCTCAGACCCTGACTGTGGGATGGCAGATTGGTTTTGACAGGCTGCGGTAAGCTCGCCACCTTGGTCTGTGCACTCGGCACTGTGGATTGGCAGAGTCTGGAAAATGCATAGGTCCCAGTCTGAAACTTTATCATCAGCCCCCGCTCCCCACCCAGAAATGTCCACTAGGGCTGAAGCCACACCTTTGGCACAGTTCAAACCGAAAGTGTTTGTTTGAAGCCAGCATTGGAGTTGAACATGAACTGAGGCTGAGTGCAAAAGGGACTTTTTAAAAAGAACTTAAAAATTGGTTCTGTTTTAAGGTAGAAAGAAAGCAAAGTGTCTTGACCGGCAGCACTAACCCCTTTTTCTCAGATAAACGTGATAAAAAGACTGGGATTCTCAAACCTTCTTGTCCAGCTGAACTCATCCTCAGACTTTAGAAACGGTCCAAGGGGATGCATTCAGCTCTGCAAAAAGCTTCAAGTGGTAATTGAACCTTTCCTGTAAAGAGCCTGCAGGCCAACCAGGTGCAGAAGCTGCTGCCCAAAGCTGCTGTGGAAGTGCAGAAAAGCCCCAGAGCACCCTAAATGACCAGATGTGTTTGCATTCCGATGGAGCCTTACTTATGGACAATTATCAAGTGTCACAAATATTCTTCTTTTGATTTTTTTTACCCTATCAATCAATAATATAAACATGCTCTGCAGCTTCTTGGGCAGATTAGAGTCCATGGGCCGGTCTGTGGTTTGTTGACCCCTAATCTAAGAGCAGAGTTCCTGAGTTAAGTTCACATTCAAATGACACAGAGAAGGCTAAACCAGGGATAGAAGAGGCATTTTGAACAGAGAAGATTTCTTCTTAGATTGGGGTGGAAGGGGATCTGGATGGTGAAGGCACTTTTAGGGTCCAACAATTCCCTCAAGGTGTGTCTCCATAGAGCTAACGAGCAGTAGCAAGGGGGTAAGGAGGGAGATGAGGCCCCCTTCTCCAATTATGCATGCTCTACTTTCCCAATGAATCAGACCAGTGAAAAGATTAACAGAGTCAAATTTAATTCAAAAGACCCCCACATACACACACTTTGTGCATAAAAATGAGGCTCTACTTTGTACACAAATAAAAAGCAACAGTTCTCAGGTCACCTCCACATCAGTCATTGGAGGAAGTCTTTGTTTACCTGTATGTACCGTATGCATGAAGCTCTTATGCAAATTCCAGCAGCCAGCTCAAAATAAGCCCGAGCTTGGCCTTGATGGATTTATTTCTTTTGCTGCAGGCACAGACCACATCTATTGAGGAGAGAAAATAATACCAGCCCTTCTGCAGCCGCTTGCCCAGGAGTCCCGGGCCTGCCTGGCAACGAGGCTCTTTGCCCCTTCTCCAGCTTGGGCCTGACATTACCTAGCCATTGAATAGTCTGATGCAAAGAGTTCAATGCAGGGTTTGCACTTTCCCAGCCATTAGCCAGCTGCCAACGCATTTCATTATCTTAGGAGTGTTTTGTACATCAAAGAGAGCCCCAAACAGTGTGATCAAGTGGAAGTAACAGTGCCTGGTCAACATTATAACTTGCAGCATTTTTTTTTCCATGGATATAATGCCATCTGGCACCCAGGAACAGCAAAGGCCAGCGATGGAAAAACCCCATCGTCCTGTTTTGCTTATTGGTGTAACAGTTAATCCTGATAAAGGGCAAGGCCACATAGCAACTGCCCTGTCATTATCTTGTATATCTATTGTCTTACACAGGCCAAGCTGCCCTGAGCCAGCAAAACTAAAGGTTACACATGGGATTGCCAGGAGAAAAGTAGCAAGGGGAGGTGGGCAAAAGAACCTCTCATTTGTCTTTTTGTTGGTTTAACTGTTTAAAATGCCACACACACACACACACACACACATACAAATTTAAAGGCTTATTCTTTCTAACCAACAGGACTTTCTGGGCAAACTAAAGAAACTGGCTTTGAAATTATCTTAACTAGATAGACTCCTTTATAACATTACTTCTTAATGTCTTCTTCAACATCAATGTTATTTTGGATTATTTTCAAAAATCTTCCTTTTACCCCCTTGAATTTTTTATACTACTGGTCCTTTCCCAAACCAGACTTCTAAAATGATTTCTGGCAAGAAGGTTTTGAGATTCTTATCGTTCTTTTACAATGAAAGAGGAAGACAAATTCTAAAGTGATGGCAAATAAATAAACTCATTTGCAGTGTGCTCCAAATGCTGCTTTCTGGGTAGCTGATTTTCAACTGACAAGTTAGGAAATAAAATAGGTATCTCATTGTTTGCACGTTGACATCAGTGTTCAAGACAAAGAACAAAACAAAAAGAGACAATCCCCCTCTCTGTTGAAATGAGGACAAATGATCAGGTTTATAATTTTTTTTCCCACAGCCTCAAATGCAGTTGCCACAGTTAATGGCAACTGCTTATACACCCTTCAGTGCGTTTTCCACTCATTACACAAACTCCGCCCCTCTTCCTATCTTCCTCTCTGACACTGCTCTTCCTGGCCCAACCCCTCCCATCTCTGCTGCAGGAAAAGCCTGAAATTTTGAGCAAGACACCTCCTTCTCTGGTGTCAACTCACATAGAGGGAGTATTTTGCAATTCCCATTTAAGTAATTACGTCAAAGCATGGGAAAATTTTTGGGGGCAATTGTCACCTACACACCATCCTGACAACCTAGATGGTTTTAAAAATAAGTAGATGCCACCCAATAACTAACTTGGGGTTTGAAAGTCTCTGAGAAACATCCAACATAATCCATTGTCTCCCATTGTTTTTCTCCTCACTGTCATAAGTAGTAGTAAAAATGCAACCCTCCGAGGAAAGGGGCCAAGGCTCCCATTTTAGGCTGGCGTGGAAACCGAGCTCATTGCAAGGAAACCTCTACCTGCCTCCGTGAGAAACTAAGTTCTCCAACCCTGAATAGCCTCCATCCACGGTCATGCTTCCTTGTTTCTTTTCCTACTAGGAGCCAGTAAGAGACAAAGGAGGCCAGAATGGAGTGCAATTGAAACCTTTGGCAAAGCAAGGGCAAAAAGTTTGGTGATAACCTGTTCCCAGCACATGGTAATCAGAAACCAACATTGGAAAGACTCATTCCTAACCCGTGTCATGCTTCACATCTTAGAAAACGCTGTGAGTCTCTTGCTATAGGAAGAAAGGTTTGCTAGGAGAAAACTTAAGTTGAAAGAAACATTGAATTGGATCTTCAGAGTAACTGATTTAATGGCAGAGCGTGTGCTGGACTCCAGGACTTCTAACTGCTAATGCGTTGTTCTTGCTGCAGCCCACAATCATTTTCTTAAGCACTGGCTAGCTTCGCGGCCTGTACAGGCATTGACAGTACTGTTTCCAGTTGTGGTAATGAAATCCCAGACCTTCACAGTGAGGTACCTTCCCAGCCCTGTTTATGTCTTTAGTTTTGAGACAGGGACTCAATAAGTCGCTGCCTTGCCTGGGCTAGACTCAAACTTGGAATGGTCCTGCCTCTACTTCCCAAAGTTCTGGAATTACAGGTATGTGCCACCACACCAGACTGGACAATACATTTATAGGACAAATAAAAAGAGATGCTGGTTCTCAAGGGAGTCCCAAGCTACCAGTAAGAGGCTGGTGTTGTCACTAGGAATCGTGAGGGGTGCATACACGCTTCCCTGTGATGCCACAGGGCAGCCTGGGAGAACCACGCCAGATCCCGCACACAGCTGTGTTGAATTTGTCCTCTGTAACTCCAGAAAGGAGTCAAAGCAAACCTCTTCTCTTTTCTTTTTTTCAATCTTTCTTTTCTTCTCTTTCTTCTTTTCTTCTTTCTTGTTCATTTTTGTATTATGCGACAGAGTCTCCTTCAGTTGCTCAGGGTGGCCTGCCAGCCTCAGCACCTCCACACACACAGTCAGGTGCTGTGATTACAGGTGTTTACTAGCACAGCCAGCCTTCTTCTGAAAAAACAAGGAAAGAAGGAAGGAAGGGAGGGAGGAAGGAAAAGGAAAAAAGAGGGGAAAAGAGGGAAAGGAAAGAAAGAAAAAAGAGAGGAAAGGAAAGAAGAAAGAAAGATAGAAGAAAGAGAGGAAAAGAGGAAAAGAAAAGAGAGAAAGAAGAGAGGGAAAGAAAAAAGAAAGAACGAGAAAGAGGAAAAAGAAAGACAAATAAGAGAGGAAAAGAACAAGAGAAGAGGGTAAGAGGGAAAGGAAAAAGAGAAAGAAGAGAGGAAAAGAAAGAGAAGAGAAGAGAAGGGATAGCAAAAAAAAAAAAGGGTCACTGGTACTAGTGAAGTTTCTCCACTATTCCTGCTTTCATGTTAAAGTAGTGACCTGCTATTATGTTTAAGTCAAAGAAGGTTTTGACTCAAATTATCCTAGAAAGAGTACTAGTTCCTGGTGGCATATTTTATTTTATTTTTGTTTATTTATTTATTCTTTTTATTTTAAAGATAGTAAAATCCAACAAAACATAACAGAATGAAGTCAATCAAAACAAAGCAGTAGAACTGGTACAGAACTTCCAAGAAAGATACTATGAAAACAATAGCTACTATAGTATATCTTATTTTCAGAATAGTTTATCTTTTCAACAGGTATAGTAAAAATCAAACCAAACCAAACCAAAACAAAACAATAAAACCAATAAAAACAGAGTATAAAATAAGACCAAAAAAAATTAATCAGAGTAAAGCAGAACAACGAGAACAATATTGGGCCTCGAAGACAAGACAGAAGAGAGTCCCCCATCTTTGCTACATTGCATACTGTCATCTTCCAAAGAGATGCTCAGGTTGCCAGCCCCAGGCCTACGAAATGAATAAAACAACACTAGCATTTGGTTGTTTCATGCACCTTAGTTGCTATAAATGTAGCCAGATCTCCGAACGAGCAGGTTGCCTTGGAAGGGGTGGAGTGGTGGTGGGGGAACTTTGGCCTTGATTCTTAGCCTGCACACCGGATGGCGTACAAGGTGGCGGGGGGCACGTGTTTCTCTTCCTGGGGTCCACACCAGTCGTGCAGGCCCCCAGAAAACTGTCTTACTTGTGTTCTGGTTAGAGGCACTCAGGCCTGGCTGGGCGGGCTCCCAAGAAGTCCATTTCTTTCTCCTCCTGGGGTCCATGCCAGTCACGCAGGCCCTGGGAAGGCTGTCTTACTTGTGTCCTGGTTGGAGACCTGGTGGCATATTTTAAATCCCACCTTAGATATAAATTAATCTGCCCAGTACTTTCTCTTATTATTCTGGATTTGTTCATGCACAATTTTAGAGAAGTGGGGTTCTGTGGTTTTCCCATTTGGATTGCTCAAAAGTGATGTCCACACACTTAATGGATACACTAAGCAGCCTACATATACAAAGAAGTAGGATGAAGACTAATTCAGATGAGAAAATTGCACCTACCTCTGTTCTTCTCATTTTATGAAAAATCTTAGAATCTCAGTTGCTGGGGATTAAACGTTCTCTAAAGGATTTTGTTTGTTGGTTGGTTGGTTGGTTTTTGTTCTGGTTTTTAATTATTGAAGCTAAGCCCAAACTTTAAATCTATAAATTGACTATTATGCCACGACTTCCCCATAGAATTAATCCCAGTCTTACAAGGATGTCCTTTGATATCTTCATGACAGTTACTTGAGAGTCTCGGTTGTTCGTTCTCCTTTTCCCACAACCATGAAGGCGTTCCCAAGGGGAATGCTAGTGAGTGCCTTGGGAGGATCCCTGGATCTGTGCAAAGGGGATGAGAGGGGAGCAGAATGATTAACGACTATTACAGCGTTTACCTGATGGGAACATAGCAGAAACCCACTGTACCTCCCAGAATGTTTAATTCAGCAGTAATCTTAACCTAGACCGTCTCAGCAAGATAGGAGGATGTTTTCATATGGTAGAATTGTATTGATTTTTTTCTCTGTAATTGAGTTTTTAAAAACAAAAAACAAAACTTAAACTGCAGTCAGTTAGGGATAATATCTTCCTGGAGAGTCCCACCTCGACTCACTCTCTATATAGTCTCTGTCTCTGTATGTGCAGCCTATAGCATAAAACCAGACAAAAGATGGGCATATAAGGAAAATAAAATATGCCTGTGGTATATATAAAATAACACAACCTGCCATAATCATTGGAACTGAATAGTCTTTTTACTGGGTTACAAAATGTTTTCTGATAGACATAATAATAAGGTCTGTCTCACAGAAGTATTGTAAGGACTAAATATACTAGTGGAGTGAAAAGATTCTACAGTAGCTTACGCCCAAAAAAGCTCTCAATAAATGTTAGTATTTTTATTACTGAAGCTATTATTTTTATTACTTATTACAGTCATCGCTTGTGTAACCATATACTGAAAACAATTCAGAAACTGGAAGAGCACATTTAGTTGGTCATAATGTAATGGATACATGCTGCCCAAGTGAGCATATTGTCATGATGTAACATAAAGAATGATTCTGCTTGTCACTGGGCACAGTGGCAGATTCCTGAAATCTGAGCATTTAAGAGGCTGAGGCAAGAGGATCAAGAGTTGGAAGTCAGCTTGGGCTACATAGTGTGTTCAAGGCCACTCTGGACTACATCGTGACATAGTGAGATCCTGTCTCAAAAACAAAAAAGGAATGTCACACTAAATTCTTCCCATAAACCAAAAAGTACAACCACATCTTAAATATGCTTTCGTTTGAAAGGTTACTATGTAAGATTTGTCAGTAAAATAATTTTGAAAAATGTTAAACTTCTATAGAAAGGCAGTCATGATCAACTCTAGTCTACTTCCCTGGCCTTCCCAAATGTCACTTCTAGTCCAGCTCATCCGAGGGACCAGGCAAAAGAGACACCATGCCAGTCCCCAAGCCAGGCTCATTTTTTCAGGCTGCCTTGCCTCTGCACTCTTGCTGTTCCTTCTCCCTGGGAGCCCTTCCTGCCTCCCTTCTAAGGTGCAGCTCTTCTCCTAACCATTGCAAAGATTTCCTCAAGCAGAAAACTGCCTTCTCCCTCTCCTCTGCTTCCAGGGCTCTAGCTCCACGCTCCATGCCAATGCCTCTGTCTGGAAATTCTTTATGTCCAGTCTCCTGAGCTCCTTCAAGGTTTTCCCCATGTCAGGGCCCAGCACATAGGAAGGGCTCCTTTGGCATTTGTCCAGTCCAGAAAATATACTTCAAGCGGAAGGTACCAGACCCATAACCACATGTGTAATTTCCTAATTACTCACAGAGTGGGAGACAGTAAAGCCAGCAAAGAAGGTTGTTTTAGACTGCATCCTTAGACTTACCAAATCAACATTTAATGCAGATTCCAAAGCAATATCCTATGCAGTAATCACAACTGGAATAACAGTAAAAATAATGGCCATTTATTCTGATTTACTACAGGCCAATCATTACTGTCATGTTACATGTATGTTAAGTCATTTAATCCTTGCAACAAACCCACTAGCTATAATCCTGTGATTTCTACTTTATGAGTAAAAGAAACAAAGACACAGACTGGTGAGAGTCTCTGCCCTTGATCATACAACCAGAAAGACCTGGATGCAGAATGGGCAGGTGGATTATGAGCCTTTGTCACCATCACTTTATTTACAGTTGGTGAGGGAAAACGCCGCGTTTCCTTTGAGACTTTAATACGTGTAGTGCGTAAGAAATTAACTTATTCCAATCATCTAAGGCTGTTGAT
>RJWM01035210.1:0-19115 GCA_004363535.1 Dasyprocta punctata | reverse complement strand
AAAAAAAATCCTAAAAAAAAATAGGTATAAAAGGACCTTATCTCAAACTGATAAAAACCATTTATGACAAACGTGCCAATATTATATTAAATGAGGAGAAACTGAAAGCTTTGGCTCTAAAATGAGCAACCATACAAGTATGTCCACATTGCCACTCCTGTTCATTGTAGTACTGGAAACTTTAGCCCAATCAATCAGACAAAAAAAAGAAAGAAAGAAAGAAACGAAAGAAATATGTATATAAAAGGAAGAAGTCAAACTGTCCTTATCCACGGATGACCCTTTACATAGAAGACCCAAAAAAGTCCACCAAAAGATTCTTACAACTAATAAACAAATTCAATAAAAAAGCAGGATAAAAAAATCAGCACACAAACACCAATAGCATTTCTGTACACCAATAATGACCCCTCTGAGAAAGAAATTAGAAAAAAAAACACCATTTATGATAGTTTCAAGAAAAACTAAATACTTACAAATATTTTTAAAAATAATAAATATGTAGTGAAAAATTGATCACAATTATAACACAGGGAAAAAAAGAATTAATCTAACAAAAGAAGTGAAAGACCTCTATAAAACTATAGAATTATGAAAAGAAGATCAATGAGTATAACAGAAAAAGGAAAGATAGCCCCTGTTCCTGGATAAGAAGAATGAATTTTGGCAAAATGGGCATACAACTAAAACTGATATATAGACTTAAATGCAATTCCAACCAAAGAAACAATTCCTAGTTCCTCACAGAACTAGAAGAAACAATTCTACAATGTAGGTGGACCCAGAAGAGACCTGGAATAGTTAAAGCAATGCTAGACAACAAGAGCAAAAGGAGGCATCACAATCTACACAGCTGGCAGGAGTGTGAACTAGTGCAACCAGTGCAGAAACCAGTACTGAGAGGCTCAAAAAACAAAACCAGAAATTCTATTTGACTCAGCTATTTCCTTTTTAAATAACTTCCTAAAAGGGTTGAACATGAACTATTACAGGGTAAATGCAAACTCGTACTTACAGCAGCATGACTCATAATCACGACTCATAATAGCTAAATCTTCAAAGTAGCCTACATGTCCATCAACAGGTGAACGAATAAAGACAATATGGTATTTATACACATGGAATACCACTCTGGCATAAAACAGGATAAATTTTTGCCATTTATAGAAAAGTGGACGCACCTTTAGACCATAATCTTTTTTTCTTATTTAAGAGACAAAAGACACAGAAAAGAAAGACAAAAAGCAAGAAACAAATGACAACAACTCCATAACAGTAACATTACAGGTTTACAAAACAAAATGATAGGAATTTGATAATGGTTGCAATATTGCATATCGTTACCTTCAATATGGTTGTTTAGATTAACAGATATAGACACGTAAAATTGATTTAATCATGAGTATTAACTGTTCCTTTTCAATAACTAATACATTTATTAGTATAGTCATTTTAGCTATCTTACATATACATATACACATTTATGTCTTTTTCCTTTTCCCTTCCTTCTTTCCTCCTTTCCCCTTTCCCAATTATTTTTGCTCTTTGAGCAATTTCTTACCCTTACACACTACTTGTTGTACATTTTGGATCGTATACACTGTTTCAGTTTCTTACACTAGGGAGACAATACGGTATTTACACATGAGTTTGATTTATTTCACTTACGAGTATGGAGACCATAATCTTAAGTGAAATGAATCACATACACAAGCTTAAATATCATATATTTTCTCTTACATGAGAAACCCAATATGCAAATAATATAAAAACCAAGGTAAAAGAGATAGAAACAAGAAGGCAGATCTTTTGCAAATGGGAAGGTGACAAAGAGATGGAAGGAAGGGGAATATGAATGGAGAGGGGGAGGAAGTAAAAATAATTAAAATGTGTTACGCGCATGTACCAACTCCTCACTATGAATATAACCTATACATGGTGCAAACATGTAATAGTAAAGTTAGAAAAAGACAAAGAAATGTAATACAACAGAAAATATAACCCATAATTTCAGCACTATCAAAAAAAAAAAAACCACATTTGAAACATGTAAGATTCCACTGCCGCCGCCTGCAGTTCCCAGCCTCCAGGCCCCGGCTGTGAAGGCAGCTCTGATTTTCTCCCAGGAAGTGCGTGTCCCCTGCTCAGTGCAAGGGCTCGGGGCTGTGAGGGTCTGCAGCGACACCACTCAGGCCTCAGTCCTGCGCTGCGGTTATGAGGAAGAGATGCAGTGCGCTGCGCTGGGACAGCCAGAAACCCTGAGGCCATCCTTAAACTCATGCTCCTTAGCATCGAGATGTATTTTACCTGAAAAAGCAGCAGGTATTCCACTAAGACTGGCATCCAGAACCAGGGAGAGATGGTTGGCTAAGCCACAGGCCAACCACTGTCCATTTCCTGTTTAAAAACATAAAAACTCTTTAGAATCCTGCCCAATCAGGGCCACACTGTTAGGGAGCTTGATGTTCATTTTCTCAGATAGGGAGGAACCTGCAAGGCTCGCCGGCTCTCTCAGACACCCACCGCCCTGCACGCAGGGGCTGCCAGGTTCCAAGTCCCATGCCACCCCTAAGAAGAACCTCGCACCACTTCCTCAAAACCTCATAAGGCAGCTG
This sequence comes from Dasyprocta punctata, assembly GCA_004363535.1. NCBI lineage: Eukaryota > Metazoa > Chordata > Mammalia > Rodentia > Dasyproctidae > Dasyprocta > Dasyprocta punctata. Next base: position 16,500 of record RJWM01035210.1, on the reverse strand, counting down.
TCTTTATTGCTGCTACCCTTCGTTTACAGAACTGAAACATGAGTCAGAGTTGAGCCTGCAGGTCCGGTGCACAGCGAGAGCTGGGCCAGAGCACCCTCCACACAGCACCTGGCAGCCCCCCTACTCTGTGGCACATCCTGTTCCACATCGATGAACTGATTAAGAGACTTGTTCAGCCGTGAACTGCAGAAATGGAAGATGTGGAGATGCAATGGGTCACTCCGGGGAGGATCAGAGGTCAGACGACGGTGAATTCACATTAGTTTACAGGGTGGAAGTCATTGAGCCAAAATAAGCATCCCCATGCATGCATGAGAGATCAGTTTATTTGATAATTAAAAAGTTTTTTGTCCCCTCCTGGTCTCTTAAATTATGCCTTTCACGTAATAAGGATGATTTGTATTTTCAGAGAAAAACTGTTTCCTTTCAAATTATGGACTTTTACAAAGACTTAATTTGAATGAGTATATTTTCCTTTGATATTTTTCTTGTTTCTAACCTTAGGAAATCCAAAAAGGTATGGGAAAAAAACTATGTTTTAAATTTGTCTTTGACCTCTGTCCCATTTCATTTTGCTCTGTGAATTCTCAGTTAACAACAAATTACCTAAAAAGATTTTTAAAAGAGACTTTTCAGCCTTGCTTAGAATAAAACTTAGATTTCTTCTGTAATACTCAGACTTGTGGATCTATAGCAATGTCCTAACCTGTGGAAGGAAAGAGAAGGCAAAGGCACCACACAGCTGTCAGCAAACCTCACTGTTGAGAACAGTTTGCAGTGGAACTATCCAGACCAGTGATGGCAAACCTTTTAGAGCTTTCAGTTATAACAAACAGCTGATTGCAGCATGCGTGCCATAAGTTCATCTCCACTAACCCAGACAAAGCCACAGGCACCCTCACAGGCAGCCTCCTAACTTCTTTCAGACATTAGTAAGGAACAGACCAGCTACTGGAGAAGTCAAGAAATACTCAGCCATGAGGGACAAGGCCTAGCTGTGGGTCTGTCAAGAAGAGGATCCAGTTCACAGGCCAGCATGCTGCATCCTTGGGAGCCAGAGCCACATCTCTGCGGGAGCATGACAACTCTGCTAACCCTGGTCCTGGGAGAATTTGTGTGTTGGAGAGGCTGTGCACGTGGAGAGCAGGGAGTGTGTCCTGGGTACGGATGCTGGAGCAGTTCTGCAACCGTCCCGGCAGCACCAAGTGCAGACAGAGCTTCATTCTGGTCTGGACTCACACTTTGCCATGCAACTTCAAGGCCAAAGTTAAAAACATAGATAGGACAGTGGACAGAATGAGACAGGACAGCTTCCCCAAGCTCACCTACCTGAGTACTGGATGCAGCTCACAGCAGCTGGCTCGTGGGCCACGGCCACCTGCTTGCTCAGTCTGCTTGGCAGAAAGTTCTCCAAAGGATATTCCTCACTTAAAGTTAGGTAATAAAAATCAAGAGAGGATTCAAGTGAGAACAGAAATAAACAAAATAAAGTGGATTTGCCCCTATGTACATGTATAATTTTATTCCATTAATCTGTAAAATATAGACTCTTACATTCAAATTCATGCAGTAACTCTTTGCAATAGACTTGCATTCTATATTGCCCCAAAAGGTATACGATCATGCATGACATGACACCAAGGTTATGTTGTGAGAAATGCATTATTGGACAATTTCTAACACTGTGTCAATGTCATGGACCACACTTATGCACAGCTAGAGGCAGAGCCGACCACACACCTAGACCACATGATACAAGCACAGTGATGGGACAGTCATTGGTCCCCGGCCCACGATGAGCAAAACAACATGAGGTTAGATCAGACGCAATCGAGCGATGCAGTAAACACAGGCTACCACCAGTGCAGATGACAATAAACTGCTTTAAAGAAGTAAAACAACACTCTAAAATAACAAGTCCAACTAAATACATAAACCGGCAGCAGTGTGTGTCATCATTATCAAATATGACACATGTTCACAGTCAGACATACTGTATCTGCATGTGTCTGGCAGTACAGCAGAGATACCATCTCACTCCATTTAGAATGACTACCTTCAAAAAAGCAAAAAATAACAAATGCTGGTGACAATGTAGAGAAAAGGAACTTCCATGCACTCTTCATGGAAAACCTAGAGTAGCCATTATGGAGACCAGTATGAAAGTTCCTTAAAAATTAAAAATAGATCTACCATATTATCCAGCTAAGCCCCTTCTGGGTATACAGCCAAAGAAAACGATACCTGTGTGCTTAGGCACTATTCAAATAGTTAAACGAATCAGCATATATACCCATCAACAAAAGAATGGATAAAGAAAATATGGCATATAAACACAGTGGAATACTAGTCATCTATAAAGAAGAACAAAAATCATTTGCAGCAAAATGAATAGACTTGAAAGACACTGTCATGTCGAATATGTCAGACACAGAAATGCAAATACTGCTTGTTCTCTCTCACATGTAGAAGTTTAAAAAACAAAGCTGACATGGAATAGTGATTGCTAGAGACTGGGAAGGGAGTGAGAAGAATAGATCAAGACAGGATAGATTTGGATCAGTGGAAATCACAGGCACATATTAAATATCACACTAACCCTCATTAGTATGTAAAATTAATACATACTCATTAAAAACTCAATGTTCCATTAAGCATTTCTTTTAATGTATTGATTGTCCAATCATAGATAAGATGCACATAAAAATTAACATTAAAATCAGTACCCCAAATCTTTCTCCATGACATAATCTTAAACTCCAACACTGGACAGAGCCCAAGAGGGCCCCAAACTCTTTCTTATATAGACACTTAGGCCCGCATCTGAAGAAGCATCTATTCACACAGAGTCAGGGCCAGTCCCTGCTGGTCACAGAGAAGACCTTCAAAATTTACTTCAAGTCCACACACTAGATTACATACCGTTTATAATTGTTCTTGCATTTTAATGATCGTTTCCCATCATTCTTGAGGTTAGTCTTTGGTGAAAACATAGTTATACTGTGGAAAGAAAATTTTTATATCACTCTCAAAGACTAAGATTCTAAATTTCCTCAGAGATCTATAGGCCTAGCAAGGTGGTGTATGCTTGTAATCACAGTTACATAGGAGGCAAAGGCAGAAGAATCACAAGTTCAAGGACAGTCTGAGACTCTGTCTCAAAATCAGAAAACAAAAATCAGTAGGGCTGGGATGTAGCTTAGTGGTAAAGCACTTGTCTAGTATGCACCAGGGACTGGGTTCAGTTCCCATCTCTGTCCTTCCCTTCATCCTCTTTTCCTTCTCTCTATCCAACTATCCATATTTCCATCCCTCCCTGTCTCACTCCCATATTTCCATCCAACCATTTCTTCCTCTATCCACTCATCATCCATTTCTCAATTAATGCATTTATACATTTCTCCATCCATCCATAGTTTCTTATAGGAGGGTTCAAGGTGTAGGCAATGGTGTCTAAAGAATGGACAATAAGCAAAACACAGTCATAGTGGCCACTGGTCAAGCCAAAAAGAATGGCACAGGGAAGGAGTGAGAAGGACGATGAACACTGTGGTCACGAGCAGAGCATCCTGGGCTGCAGGCCTGGAGGAATCCTGAGCAGGACCCTGGGAGTGACATGGAGGTGGGGGTGGATGGGAGGAAGAGGTGAGCCCACAGCCCAACCAGAGACAGCCTAGAGAACCTATGGGAGGGGCTCGGGGTCAAAGTCCAGGAACTCCTGTAGGACTTCCAGGTAACAGGGCAGCCTTGGCCAAAAAAAGGTCTGGGACTTGGGACAGGAACAGGATGGTGTATCTGCATTTTATAAAGAAAAAAGGATCTTCCTGTGAGAAATTCAAGGCCCATGAAGGACTAGGGAATTGCAGGACTTTGCTGTAGCTCCCGTAACCATCATGTTGCTTCATGTTTCCTTGTCTGAATAACTTCACACAATCAGACTTGCTGCCTCTGGTTTTCAGTATCCTGAATTTTAACATTCCATTGTTAAAGCAAAGCTGTGTTCTAAGACAGGACATTGTGGTGAGGCCTCAGTGGCCTAAATCATTTTAAATCATCATCGCTCTCTCCCCCTCCCACACCCCACCAATTTCTTACCCACCAGCATCTATCTTGCCATCTGACACTGAACAGAGGCCCAGTACACACCATAGTGACCATTCCACGAGTGTTTGCTGCTGCACCTGTGACCCCTGCAGTGACCTGACGTTCTGAGGGCTGACCCGTCACGCTATAACTCCCGTTTATACCTCTGTCCCTTCTCTGCAGCGTGACTCCTGAGGACACATGTGTGCCCACATTTATTCCCTGCATCTACAGTGCCCTCGAAGCTCTGTTTTGTTATTTACATAAACAACGTGAAAGCCTATACTCACTGAGGGGCTGATGCATATCCAGACGACCTGACTTTAGTGTGGAAAACCACAGGTCTATCCTGTGTGACTCTCTGCACGGCTGCTGAAATAATTTCAAAGAAGCAGAAAATATTTAACATTACAGTTTCATTACAAGCACAATAGGAAGACAGACTTTTCGAAGCTGAAAACTTCATGCACAAATAAGATGAGTTTCTGACTATGACATTAAGACGTTCATACCACAAAGTTAAACCAGTCTAAGCCAGCCAAGGAAGATTAAATAAAGGAAATCAAAAGCACAAAAAAGAAAATCCCGCACAATTTTCTCTCACTCTTTAAATTATCCTACACTGATGATATGCTTGACACATTTCTAGCACCCACTGATGGTGCCATGCTGGCCACAGCTCCCTGAGCCCCCTCCAGGGTCCTGGAGAAGAGCCACTTTGTGAGGATCACAGCCTTTCTATGAGCAGGGACCTGTCGCAGCTACTCAGAAGAACAGCTGAACATGTGTGAAAGAACTACAAAGATAAGCTACTGACAGTTATACCAGCGGGTTCTAACGGAAATGAAACTCATCTAGTCTTTACTGAACATTTCCCACAGCATGTTCAATGAATAAAAATTCTGGCATCGAATGAACTTCACACGGATATTTACAAATCTCGAAAATCTTTGCAAAATTCGTTTTTCATAAACTTAACACTCAGTCTTTGGGATGAATATCCTGGTATAATATTCAAAAGTAGCTTTTAAAATGGGTAACTGCATAACATTGACTGATTCTAATAACAGTACTTCGAGAAAAGACATTCAGTACTGTTCCTGACACTATTTTAACCCTGATCCCTTGACCATGCCCCACTGAACCAAATGGCCCCACAGAGCAGAGGGCACACTGAACACTCACGTGGGTCAAGGTCCCCCCGAGCACCAGAGCGGGTGTGTGAGCTCCACAGGAGAGCAACACACAGGTTTAATGACTTCCTGGTCCTCAGAGCAGGGAGCTTCAGGTGACCAAGTTGCAAGGCCCAGAAATGCAGGGGAGGTAGGACATGACGCAACCCAAGGCCGGGGAACAGGACAGGCCCAGGTCGTGGGAATGCCTGGCAGAGGAGGGGGCACCTCCATGAAAGCTGAGGGGATGTGTGGAGGACCACCAGACAGCTCTCCTGGAAAGAAGAGCATTTAGTCCTACTTCCAGATATTGATATGTACAGAGCTGGCTAAGATAGATACTTCTTTATCCCCTCAACTGGCTTCAAGCAATGCAAATGGGTCTAGCTGAGGTGCTGATGTGTAGCCATTAAAGCAATGTAACAGGTCAGTGATGCCCTGCTTGTAGCTCCCAAGTAGTATGTGTGAGCTAGTGACACTCACTGTCAGCTGGGATTGAGCTTTGAGAAGGAAGCCGTGACATCTCAAGGCATGATGATTGCATATCAAAAGTGAAGCACGGGCCCCAGAACACTAGATACTGCCCCAATCTGTGAGAGACAGATTACTCTTTTTGCATACCTATCTTTCCGCCTTTCTCAGATCACTCATCCCCAAGCCACTCCCCTCTTCACAAATTAATAAAACCTGGGTTTGGCCCTGGGTCGAGGCTTTTGCTCTGGTTAGCTACTGTTCTGACTGGACTTAGGACAGACACACTTGGCTGCCCACAAATACAAATACGCTTTATTGTCTTTATTCTCACTGAGTTACACTGGAAGTGGTAGACTGAAGTAAATTTATTAAATTCCAATAACTTTTCATGGGATTACAAATATAAAGGGCTGCTATAAGGACGCATAGGTGTGTATCTATAAGAGTAATATGAAAGTGGGTTGAAGGCCATGATCTTACTTAAGTCAAAGAAGAGACTTAACAAGACTGATTAAAGGTTTAGAGTGATTCCTGAAGGGGGAAACAAACAATTATCAGTGATAATGTCCCCAAAAGTCTCATGGGCTCTGAGACGCGACTTTGCACGACGATGAGGTCACTGTGCTGCTAGGCAGCCTGATCCACTGATGCGTGCAGGGCTCAGTGTGACATGAGGAGGTGGGGCCAGGTCGGAGTGTCACTGGCAGGATGCACTTGGAAGGTGCATCTCCAGCCCTGGCCCTCCCTTTCCTCGCTGCTTCCTGCCTGAAAGCAGCTTTCCTCTTGACCACCCCCTTCCACCACATCACTGCTGCCTCAGAGCCAGCCAACCATGGGAAGAATCCTCTGAAAACCCTGAGCCAAAGTAAGCCCTTTAAATATGTGTGTCAGGTATTTTGTCCCATTAACAGGAAAGTGACTAATACGAATGTTATAAAGTTAATTTTTCAATTGTTTCTTTGAAAAAACAACATATAGATGGTTGGGCCACTGTCTAGAACAAGTCAATAAAAAAGTACTCTTGAGACAATCAAGAATAATTTATTATGGGCTGACTAAAACAAGAAACCAAGGACTTACTGTTAATCTTGACAGACTGCATATTGTGGCGAGATGCAGAAGGACACCATTGTCAGACAAGAGGAAGGGCAAAAGAGGCAAAGTAGGGGTGGTAAGGGTGGGTATAAAGGTGATGTGAGAAAGTATGCTGAAACCAAAAAATGTGAAACTGGGGGAAGCCTGGGGCAAGGAGATTTGAGGGGGGTGAGAATGATCGAAGTATGTTATGTGCACTTACGAATCTTCCAAAATTAAAGCCGCCAACCTGTATAATCAGTACAGAACCTGAGGTCTGTAGGAAGGGGAAGTGTCACGTGTGTGACTGCAGACACCACGGCGCTGGCCCCTAGAGAATCAGCCCTCAGTGCTGGGGCACAGAATCCTCCTCCACAGAGGACGCCCAGGGCAGGAAAGGGACACAAGCACAGCCGCCACCACAGACAACAAGCAGCACAAGGAGGGTGCCGAGGCAGGAAGGAAGCGTTGAATTTGTTTTTTGACAGATGTGAATCCCCAGGCAACACAGCACACTGACTATAACAGGAATTAATTTCATATTTTTTATGTTTCAGAGTGTGTTATACTAACCAGACTGTTTCTGTGTAGCAGGTTTAGTGTGTTTCTCCTTAACAGTTCCAAAATACAGTGGAGAAGTTGGTAGGACACAGGAACTAAAATAAAAATAAAATCAGGAGAACAAACAATAATATGACACAATTGTTTCAATGAAGCATACATTTTAAGGACAGTTACAATCATTAATTCATGCAGACATGGTTATATAATATTTGGAAATAAAAACTATTAAGACTATCCTTATCTTTAAAGAAAAATAAAGTGCCATTTTAAAATTTATATTCTATTCTAAAATATGGTAGTATTTTGTGTTAAAATAAACTATGAACCATTGCTTCTTAAACAAGACAGAAGCAATGGTAGGAACAATAATCTGTTTCATGTGGGGTCCGTACGATTGTGTTTACTAATTTCATCTTTGTTTACTACCATGAAAGGAAACCAGAATGCTATTAACAGACCACCATTCACATGGAACATTGTGCTTGACCAGTCTGTACCTCGCTAGCACGGAGAGAGGCTTCCCAGGGCCAGGACACTGCTGAGACCTCAACAGCGCTGCTGGGCTGATTTCCAATACAGCGATCTTATTGTCAAACATGGATGTTAGTAAGCAATATGCCTATGACAGAGACAGTAGTGACATAATTAGTAACATCACTGCATGGAAAGGAAATTGTGGATTTCCATCTATATCTAATCAAAAACACAGCTTATTAGCAAATCTGCTATATGATGGGTACGAGTAGCAGCAGACTATTATATAATTCATAAAAATGTTCACAAAGAAAACCTCATTTACTTTGCCAGTTATTATGATATTATGTTCCAGAAAGTACACATCAAAAATATAGATGAACAAGGCGTGGTGGCACATGCCTGTAATCCCACCTGCACAGGAGGCTAAAGTAGAAGGATCATAAGTTTTAGGGCCAGCCTGAGAAACTTACCAAGACCCAGTTTTAAAATAAAAAAGGGGGGGGGATGTAGCAAAATGGCTTTATATATATATAAAGACACTTGATATAACATAAATAAAATAAATGTTTTATGACTGACCTTGTGGTTGGTAGTTCCGCTAGTCACTGCACATGATCCAGCAACTTGAACACTGAGGCTCCTAAAATCTTAATTTTCAAAAATGATAAACAATGTTTAAGAAATAAGGAATTAGTCACTTGCTAACTGATTCATTCCATCTACTAATGAATGCCTACCAGCCCTCAGGCGCTGAGCCATCAGCAAGAGTGAGACAAGGCAGGAGAGACAGGCCCTGGCACGAAAGCCGGGAAACGGGTGTGAGACCGTGAACGTGGGATGACAGCGAGGCTGTGAGAAAGCTGGGAAGACAATGCAATGCTCGAGGAGAACCCACATCACTGGGTGGAGCTGGTGACGTCAAAGAGGAATCTCAGGTGGAGCAGCGGGGCCCAGGCTGTAAGAGCAGCAGCATGTGGCAGTCCGCACACTGCACAGAATTCAGGCAATGGAAAGAGGCCAAGTTATCACCGCGTGTGCCAAAAGCTTTGGGGGACTTTGGAGGATGCAAGATGTGGGCCTGAGCCACGCACACAATTTATCGCTGCACCCTGAATGCCACAGAAACCTCAGATGTCTAAGGAGGCAGCGACAGAATCAGGATAGAATTTAAGATCGCGACTCGGGCCCTGTGCGGAAGAGGCGAGGTGTGTGGGGAACAGCCTACAGCGGAGGAGGGGGCAGGTACTGTGGCAGCCACACTAACCCACTGTCAGGGATGGGTACAGGACTAGAGATTGAAACACAGAGCGACAGGCTTATTGTCAAATTCAAATTCTGAGGCTTTCTCCCCCTAAGTCTTTACTACACTAAATATTATTCCACGAAAACAGACAATTTATAGGACTTTCATATCAAAGATAATTAAATTTATGGTGTTACCCTCGAAACGTAAAACAGCCTCCATTTCAAAGTTTTCCAAGTTAAATATGAACAGCTCTGTTGTGCTTCCAATCCACAGGCATCTGGTGCTCTCAGAAGCCGGGCTAATTTGGGAAGAGAAGGAACACGTCACGCCCAGACCTCCACGCAGTTCTCCCGCTCTGCGGCCCCACCTCCCCGACAGCGGGCAGTGTGCTCCCGATGGGGGCGAGCTGAAAGGGGTTTGCTTTTGCACTGCAGTTGCAGGTTCTTGTCACTGATGATTACTTTGTGAAGTCTGTTCTGTGTTTCTTAGGAACCCACTTAGTGTCTACTGGAGACAGGTGATTCCAAGGGGCCATAACCTAACCATGACTCAGCTCTGACCTACATGGCTTTATTTCTCTTCTGGTTGCTGAGGGGTTTGGGGGCTACACATTCGGGGGACTGTTGGTCACGTAAGGGGCCTAGTGTGTGACTGATGCCATTGCAGGCACTGCACCTAATGGTGTTCACAGCTGTGATTAGAAAGGAAAAACAAGTCAGAGAGGAAACTAATTGGCCCAAAGTAGCAGAGTTAATCACAATGCAAACACTGGTCTGCTATTAGCAATACACAGTCAATAAACCCACGTCAGATAATGGCAGGCGTAGACTCAAAACCACCCACCCGTCTGCTTCCCGCTCTCAGCCCTCCCCTCCAGCCCGCCTCGAGCACATTTCCTGGCTGCCGGCCTTGTCAGCGGAGCGACCAGCAGCCTGCTCACTCCCAGGTCCTGGTCAGCACCAGCACCATGCCATGCTGCCACAGCAGGCACGAAGAACAGAAATCAGACGCTGGGACCTGAGCTTCAGCCTCGCCAGAGCTAGAGCCAGAGGAGTCTTGCACCTCGGCCCAGGGACCAGCCCGGTAACGCAAGCCTGTCTCCCTGCCCCTGAGTCCTCCCTATGCCTGGCCAGCAGGGAGTGCCAGGCTCCCAGGACCAAGGCCATTCGGAACCATCTGCCTCAAACTCTTTATCTTTCTGAGAATCCGTGTGCATTATAAAAATGTCACACTGACATGCATTGATTTGTACAGTATACATTAATGACAAAAACACTATAAAACAAACCCTCTCCATTAGCTAGAGAAACAACCAGTTCTTCTCTTGCTGAATTCATAATCTCCAAGGCTATCCAAGCTGGCTTTGGAGGGAGAGGTGAACACGAACCCCAGGCGTTCTTTAATCACAGCTAGACAATGCTCCCTCATTGTGCCACCCATTTACAATGTTTCCATCCAGCACAGAAATAAATAAGTAAAATTCATTGGACATTAATTTTAAATATGTAATAAATGGCACAAACGGGTGTAGCCGCCTTGACCAAAGAGTAAATGGTTAGACCACAGGGCAAAAGCACGCAGGCTCTGTGAGGAGTGAAGAAGCTTGCACAACACCGCGTTAGATTAGCAAGGCGTGCTGCGCCAGGTCACTGTCCTCCCTCTTTCCCCGAAAACTGCCGAGCCTTCAGGTGGTTCCCTGTCCAAACTGCTTTGCTTCTGTTTTTTCTCTTGCACTGATATTCTAAATAAAAGCCAGAGAATTTTCAGCTTCAATGTTTCACCCAGGAGTCTCGCTAACGCTGGGTACTCTCAGTTAGGACAGCCCCTCTGGCCCTCTCAGGGTTCAGACCAAGTCTGGTCTCCCAGTAATACTTCATTCTCTAGGCCCCCAGGGCTGCACTCGGTGACACAGAGTAGAAAAGGGGGTTTAGAATGAGGTATGATTACCAGGCCCCATTCTAAGAAATAGTCCTGTTACAGAGGTAAGAATCTGCCTACATTTGGTAAACAAATTTAAAATGATCTCAATCCTCTTGTGAGAGGCTTAAGTAAAATTGACCAAATTCACCCACTCTAAATTTTAAAATACACAATTCTAAGAACACATAGTTGGACACAAAACTAATTGCACTTGATTTTAATCACTCTCACAACCAGAAACGGAGGCTGCCTGAAGGAATGTAAAGGGTTTTCCCAGTGCCTACTTACCCTCTGCTTCCAGAACCCAGCCTGCGGGGCAGGTGGCAGGCTGAGAGGCTCAGGACAGGCCTGGCTGCTTCGGGCTGTGTTCCCGCGTGCAGCTGGCTGGCTCCTGCTGAACAGGTATTCTGATCAACTGACAGGCACAGTTAGACTAGTGATCAAGTTCAAAGACAAACAATGGACTCAGGATGCTGCAATAGTTTATGTTTTTGGAATAATAAAACCATGAGCCAGAAAAACACCTAGCATTAAATATATAAAAACAAGTTTAAAAATAAAAATTATCCTCCAGATCCAGAGATATATAAGGGATAAAAGTTCAAGTATTGAAAAGAAAACGGGGAGTGGGGACAAGGAGATGGTCAATTTAGAGGTCAATTCCACATTTTCTAAAATAGGTTTGGAGTTTACCTCAAAAATAGTCATTTATAGTCATTTATAAGACAAATAATGAACACATATAGTGCATTAAAGTAATTTCTGCTCTAATACAGAAAACAATATTTAAAGCCATCTACAATCAACACAGGCTGAAGAAAAGGCTGATGGAGGAGGTGGCCCCTGTGATGTGCAGGAGAGGGGAGGGGACCTGCAGGTGATGCCAGGATGGCTGGGGGTGTGCGGACAGAGGTGGGGACCTGCAGGTGATGCCAGGATGGCTGGGGGTGTGCGGACAGAGCAGGGACCTGCAGGTGATGCCAGGATGGCTGGGGGTGTGCGGGACAGAGGTGGGGACCTGCAGGTGGCAGCAGAGTGGGAGGTGGAGGGGGCATCTGTGAGGTGCGAGAAACTGGTGAGGACCTGGAGGTGGCAGCAGGAGACTGCAGGTCTGTCCCGACTAGACCTCCCCTGCCACATCAACAACCGGGGCCTGGTGCCCCTCTGTGCCCTGAAGCCTCAGCCCCACCCACAGCGGCACCTTATCTGCACTAGCCCAGCCTCCACTCCCACTGTGCAGCCTGCCAGGGCCTAGGTGATTGTCTGGGGCTAGGACCCTGGGCTTCCCCTAAACAAGAAATTGCTGTTCCTCGTTCCTCTCACTCTGTCTCACAGAGGCCTCACAAGTTGCTGTAAGTGCTGTGCCCACCCAGGAGGCCCCACGTGGGCCCAAGTGACACACCAGGCAGGCTGTGCACTCCGGACTTTAGCCTCCTGGTGACAAAGGTCTCACTTTTCTTCCTCAGGTCCACATGGGCTACACAGCGGTAATGATGTCCTTCGATCAAACTGAAAACCCAAAGCTGTGAAAGCAAACACATACAGAAAAGTAGATCTCTTCATGGTGATATTTAGGAATGAAGAATAAAAACCTGAAGAGGACATGGTTCAGGTGGACCAATCACAAGAAATGTGTCCCTAGCAGTCCTTCAGAGATGTGGCTTGGCTGTTCTCCTAGCTCGGGAGACACCAGAACCCCAGAGAACCTGTCAGGATGGACGGTCAGTCCAGGTTATAGATGCGGTAACCCTGGTCATAAAGGTCTCCTCAAGATGCCCACTTTCTAGGTCCCCAAGGCACACGCCCGGACTCCTCAACCATAGGCCACAGCCTCCAGCAAGGAGGACTTCTGACCAGGTTGCTGGGCTTTAGGGCACAGAGCAACAGCAGTTGACTCTGTGTTAAAAAAAAAAAAAAAAAAAAAAATTAGCTCCCAAATGTATATCCATGCTTTCTGAAGAAAACCTAAAATGCTCAGATAAAAAACTTTTTTAAGCAGGTTAAACATCTTCAGTTTTCAAAAATATTTAAAGCTGATGCTATCTCATGTGAGCATTTCTCAGTTCTTGCTATACTGCAGTCAAAGCTGGAGCCTCTAGAACAGCCCGATGATGAGAATGAGGGGCACAGGCGCCAGGTCACCCGACTCCTGGCCCCCACCACGACGCCGTGATGAGGGCCTTGCCATCGCAGCACCCTGAGGTGACCAGTTTCTTCAAATCACAAAAACATTCAATGTGACATTGAAATAAAGACTTCAGGGCACAGGTTCACTTACAGCAATGTTTTCAAACTGCAGTGCAGTTTTGCAGCTCTCACCTGCCCATCAGCACACCCAGTAACAAGCTGCTTACTTTCCTCGTTGATGAGCAAACTCAAAAGGGGATACGCTACAGAAAGAGCACAAGCACGGTTAGACTCCGCGGCACTGCCAGGACTTCCCTCAGCCACGCTGGAATGATTCTGAAACCAGGTCCTTTTAATCAGGGATAAAAAGTATGTAAAAAAACTGTTCGCCACCTCTAGACAACAGAGAAATGCAAATTAAAACTACATTGAAATTCCATCTCCTCCTACTCAGAGCATCATCAAGGATACAAAACAAATTTTTTTTTTAGCAAAGATGTTGGGGAAAAGGAACCTTCCTGTATTGTTGGTAGGAATGTAAACTACTACAGCCACCATGGAAATCAGGATGGTGATTCCGCAAGAGATTAAATATAGAAATACTATCTGATCTGATACACCACTCCTAGACATATTTCCAAAAGAAACAGGATTTCGTACTATAGTGATAATACATGTATGACTATGTTTACAGTAGCATAATCCACAACACTTAAGCTATGGAAACAACCTAGATGACCATCAACAGATGGAGAGATTAAAAACATGATATAAATATATGTATATACATGTATATATGAATATTAGCCACAAAACATAATGAAAGTATGTCATTTGCAGGAAAATGGATGGAACTAGAAATCCTCAGGTTCAGTAAAATTAGCCAGACTCAGAAAGCTATATTTTACATGATTTCTCTTCAATGAGAAACTTCGAAAATACATACATGCATACATACATAAATACAGCGGAGAAGACAGGAAACCAGAAGTAGACTTGCGGAGACAGAGAAGGGGAGAAGCAGGAGATGAGAGGACAAATAAAAAGGCAAGAGGATAGAAATTGATTAAGATACATTAATTGCATGTTTCAATTTCTAAAAATAAATCTCATCATCATGAAATATTATCATGCTCTAATAAAATTGTTGCCTAGAATATCAGTGTGTTAAACTTACCCTAGCTTGTCAAGAATTAGAAAAAGTGGGTAAATGTGTATTTTAAAAGATTATGTCCAGAAAAAGAGATAAGCTGCAGTATGTACCTGTAAACACTTCCCAAGATGACTGTAAACTTCATGAATTTGCAAACATGTACTAATAAACATTTTAAAAGTATTATACCATTTTATAAAAAACAAAAAATTTTAAAACATTTATGTACAATTAAGCTATAAATGACTACAAAGATCAAGTTTATAATTACGTTCTTGAGAATCAGTTCCAAATAAACACCAGGACGGTAATTTCAACATACTTTCAAGGACAGTGCTTTATCACAGAATGATAAATGCATTCCAGTTATCAGAACACCATAGTCTACACATGAGAAAACTGATCTCAGGGAGAATGCAGATGCTTTAGGAAAATATAACAGTAACTCTGCCAAGGTACCAAATTATCTGCGTATTCTTTCAACCATATTTTCAAGTCTCTCATTCTGGGAAATTCCTACTATAATGGTTCACATAGGAAAATTCCATAAAGCTAACCGCCAGATCGCCCCAGGGTGGGGAAAGTGATGAAGAGGAAGTACAACAAGGTCAGTTTGCCCCTGAAAGAACATACATATGTTAAAAAACAATGTATTTGCTAAACCAAGTTCTTTGTATTGTTCAGTCAGTTACAGATTAAACTCCTTGCTCTAGATTTAGCCAAGAGTAACAGGTGACTGCAGTAATCAGGATGTGGTTTTTTGCTTTAAATTCTGCCTGCTGTAAGTGTCTGCGCGTTTTCTGACATCTTCCTATGTGGAAGCTGTCAGTTCACTCCGAGCTTGGCTAATAAAAGGCTCCACTAAATTCACAACTGGCTGCTTGGTTTCTTATGCTGGTTTTGAACCCATAACACCTACCTCATGCGACCTTCTATTACCTTCCACAGGAACACACTGTGCCCAGAGGAGCAGCAAGTCGGGCACCTGGACAGCGGCCAGCAGATGCTGGGAGGACACAGAGGGCCTGCCCGTGAGGTGCACTCCCAGGGCCTCCCGACCAGGGCCCTCCTGTTCCCACAGGAGACCTCACAGTGCTTAGCAGATGGGACCCCCATCTCTGATCACGTGCTGGATTCATTTACCTCCAAAAAGATAGCCTGAGGCGAGCACACAGCTACCACGGAACTCAGGAGCTGCTCAGATGTCTCCACCTAACCGTGCTTCCTAACGCAAGCACGGTGGCCTCTCCTCACTGCACATGGCCCTCAGGTTTGAACACACGAGTCTCAGAACTATGGTATCTGGAGGGTGAGTCTCACGTGTTCAGGAGAGCAGAGGGCTCCCTCTGGCCAGGTGAGAGCCAATATGCTCTGTTCAAGTCTGCGAGACTGAGAAGTTTAGACTGCAAACGCATGTTTAGATTAAAACTCCAAGCACATTGTCCTTCTGTTCCTTTCAGTGACTGAACATACTCCACTGTGCTATCAATATGGGAAAATGGAGAGAAGTGGAGATCATCATGTTAAGTAAAATAAGCCAGACTCAGAAAGACGAATGTCGCATGTTTTTTCTCATATGTGGAATCTAAACAAACAAAAAAAGAAAACAGAAGATAGTGTAGAAGAAACTTTATAGAGTTAGCTTAAGAGTGTGGCAGCTAGATAGGGGGATGACTAAGAAAAAATTGGGTAGTCAGCCATACCAATGAAAATTTAAATATAATTAGCAAACTAGGACTTCAGGCCAGGAATAGCAATTCCTCAAACCACATGAAATGTGGCCCCACCATTCTAAAAGGAAATATGGACACCCTTACTAAGTTCTTGAGTTCTGAGGAAATTATAATGCAAAGTAACCAGTTCTTTCCAAGATCCCAGTTTACTATAAAAACTATGTAAAGAAACAGAGAGAGTGAGTCAAAGTTCCAATTGGTCATTTCTTTAATTTTCACAGGGCCACCTGAAATAGGTGACCACTAGATGATTAAGCAATTCTATGCCCTGTTTACGTATAAGTGACTGTAAACCAAGTGGCAATTCAGGCTCCCCATTCAGGACCCCTCCCAAAAATCTAGGAGCCACTCTCCCTTTTCTTATTTCCAATAAAACTCTCCTAACCTCCTTTGGTTTACCACTTCACTCCTCAACATTTGCAAAACCATGAGCCTGATATCTAGTGGTATCATTAGAATGATGATAGAAGTAGAAAG
>RJWM01035209.1:0-19138 GCA_004363535.1 Dasyprocta punctata | reverse complement strand
AAAAAAAAAAAAAAGTATGCTTATTTTCCTGAAAGTTTAAAACGATGCAAATTCCATTATCTGATTAGTTTTCCTTAGAAGACTTGGATATTCAGAAAGTGTGATAGTTTGAATATGTCTACCAAAACTCACATTGATATTTATTTGCCATAGCAATATATGAAGCGATGAGACCTTTAAGAGGTGACGATGTCATGAGGACTCTACACTTATGAATGGATTAATGCCATTGCTGTGGAAGTGGTTACTAACTGTAGGAATGGATTCTGGATGAAAAGATTCTCTCTCCCTCTCTCTCTCTCTCTCTCACTGTGTGTGTGTCTCTCTCTCTGCCTTTCACCAAATGAAGCTTTCCTCCATGTTACGATGCAACAAAATAACTTTCACCAGATGCAGACCCTTAATCTTGAACTTCCCTGCCTCTGGAACCTTGAACCAAGTCAATTCTATTTTTTACAGTTAATCCAGCCTGTAATATTCAGGCACAGCACCAGTCAGTGGACTCATATAGAAAATTGGGGGGCTGGGAATTTAGCTCAGTGGCGTAAGTGCTTGCCTGGCAAGTATGAGGTCGTGAGTTCAATCCCCAGTACCACAAAAAAAAAAAAAAAAAAAAAAAAAAAGATAGACAATTGGTCCTAGAAATAGGGTTGTTGCTATAACAAATACCTGAAAATGTGGATGCTGCTTTAGAATTTAGTAATGGGTAGAGGCCAGAAGAATGTGAAGGAGTGGGTTAGAAAAAGCTTGTTTTTCTGTGAAAGGAACATTAAGGACTGTATTGGTGAGCACTCTGAGGAAGAGAATAGCTGTAGGGGAAGTCTGAAACTTCATGGGGATTACTTAAGTAGTCAGGACAAGAACATTACTAAAAATATGTAAAGGTCATTCTGAGGAGCTCTCAGATGGAAATAAGGAACAAGTTGTTGGAAACTGGATTAAAGGCAATCCTTGTTATACATTTGCAAAGAACTTGGCTAAATTGTTTTCATGTTCCAGGACCTTATGGAATGTAGAATTTAAATGCAATGAATTGAATATTTGTGAGATGAAATACCTAAGAAATAAATCATTCAGGCTGCTGTATGGCTATTTTTACCAGCATATAGTGAGGTATGAGAGGAAATAAATGACTTAAAGATGGAATTTATAATGAAAAGAATTTGAAAAAATCTGTAGCTTGAAGAGGTAAAGAGTAAAAAGGTGTCTTTAGAAGAGCAAACCAAGTATGTGATCAAGTACCCATTTGCTAAGGAGATTGCTATGGATTGAAGGAATCCAGATGCTATTTGTTCACGCAATGAAAGAAAGACCCCAAGGACATTTCAAAGATCTTTGAGACTGCTTCTCCCATCATAGAGTCAGAGCTCCACAAGGAAAAATGATTTTGGGGGACAAGCCTGGGACATTGTTCATGGTTTGCTACCCAGAATTAGCTCAAGTCTCTGAACTCCACATTCTAGTTACTGCTCCTCAGTCTTCTCAGCTGTGGTTCAAAAGGCAGGTATGGCTCAGACTACCACTGCAGAATGCAAGCAGCAACTTTGGTAGTATCTATGGAGTGTTAAGTTTCCAGGCTTACAGAATGCAAGGACAGTGGGGCATGTACTTTCTCCTAGACTTCAAAGGGTGTTGTGGACCCCTTAGGATCCCAGGCAGAAATGTGACGTGAAGGTAGAACCACTACAGAGAATCCCTGCTACACCAGTGCCTAGAGGACCTGTGGAAGTGGGAGAAGACCTTGAGACATCAGAACTACCGAGCTACCAGCATGCAACACCAGCCTAGGAGAGCTGTAAGCACAAGACGCCAACCTAAGAGGATGCTGGACCACTGTGTCCAGGAAAACCATGTGTGTCCAGGAAGTGGTGCATGGAGTAAAAGATTATGATAGTCTCAGGACTTAATGTTATTAATACTATTGGATTTGAGACTCACTTGAGGAACTGTTGCTCCTTTTTTCCTGCATATTTGTCCCACTTGGAATGGTAAAGTCTATCCTATGCTTGTTGTACTAATGTACTTTGGGAGTAGATAACTTGTTTTGATTTCAGAGACTCACAGTCTAAGGAAATTTGACTTAGAATGAATCATGTTTTGAGTTTCACCTATATCTGGTTTAGATAAGACTTTGAACTTCAGATTTTTTAGTTGATGCAGGGCAAGTAAAGACATTTAAGGGTTTTGAGATAGAATATATTTTGCATGAGGGGACGACATGAGTTTTGGGGAAATTAGGGATGAAACTTTATGATTCGGATGTCCTTTCCAAAGATATGCTGCCATTTAGTTACCATTGTAATGACAGATGAGATCGGTCATCAATGAATGCTATTATTGTAGGACTGGGTTAGTTACTGCAGAAATGGGCTCCCAGTAAAAGTATGCATTTATCCTATACACTTCTTTCTTTCTTACACACTGTCTCAGGATGTGGTACCTTTTGCTGTATTATGATGCAGCAAGAAAGTTCTCACCAGCTACATCCATGACCTAGACCCTCAATCTTGGACTTCCCTGCCTCCAGAACTGTAGAGCAAATAACAGTAAAATAATCTACTTAGTCTGTGGTATTCCGCTATAGAAGCAGAAAATGGAGTAAGATATACCCTTACTATCCTCATTAATTCCAAACAAATGAAACTAAATCCTGCAAATGTATGAGTGTTCTTACTTGATACTGGCTTGGGTTCTCATTAGTGTATAGGAGGAAGTGGGTATTGACAATATCTGGAGCCCAGGGTAGCATTTTCAAGGGTCTTATGATGGTTCCTCCCCATGGAGTAGCTTCGCTGAAGCAGCCGAGTGTATTGTAGTGGATTTCACCTCCTGCAGTCACCCAGAAGGGTTTCTAGGACATTAGTTCATTAAAGTATTAGAAAGTTTTTTTTCAAATGTTCTCTAAGTAAAAGTTACATTTCTTGACAGATTTTCTTTCTCTAATACCCAAGCTCCCTCTTACACATTCACGAAGCACCAGACAAAGATAATACATCCAGTACTCACAAGCTGCTGCTCTTCATTTCCAGCCCAGGGGACCATAACTTGCCTTTCATGTCATGCCCCTGTTCAGTCCTAGGCAGATACTATTCAACCTTCTCAACCCAGACATCATCTTGGCCCACTGATGTTCAGGAACGGAGTGGCCCTGTGTTCCCAGGCTTGGAGTAGGCTGTGTGTGGAGGTTCTCAACTCCCAGCAGCCACTGCCTGGCTTGTATTTCGGGTGGAGGGGTTAAGCTTCAAGCAGAAAACAAAATTTCCTATTTCTCCCTTGGCTGAGCAGAAGATGTTTGATCTACATTTGACGACCACCCTGGGCTCCTACTATGAAGAAACTACTCACACACAATCAAGCAACAGATCCACACCTGGATACAACTATAGGCTGGCATGTTACTGTATAAAATGATAATTCAAAAGAAGGGGAAGAGTAGTTGCTGCCGTGGGGGCTGCATTCCTGATCATCTTGGTATGTGCCAGATGCTGGGCTGGATGATTTAATCATTTTACCTAAGCCCTCACGCTCATGCTTTGAGAAAGGTGATGGCATTATCCCCATTGACAGATCAGATCCCGAAGCACAGAGGGGTTATGGATTTTGTTTAACCTAACAGAGTTTTAGGTAATTAAAGCAAGATTAAACTTTCCCCTCAACTCTAAGTTAGGGATGCTATCTCAGAAAATAAAAATACAAGTTAAAATTAAAACGTTTATTAAAATGCTTCAGAAACTATTTTAAAAAGTAAATATGTCATGTTTTTGTGTTTGAATTATTTCTTGTTTATCTGAAATTCAAACTGAACTGGGTTTTCTAGAGTTTACGTGGCAACCTCAATCCAACTCCTTGTGCTCTTAATCCTGTGTCTCTTGTGCTTTACTACTCCCTCTCCCTGTGACCTGAGTCTAGGGCCATGCGTCCAGAAAGGACACCAGTGTGTCTCTCCTGGCTCCACACAAATATTATCTTTTATCTGCTGCTCCTCCCAGCAACAGCAAGAATGTCCAGAGCAGCAGCATCACAGAAAAGTAAAAACATCACTGAGTCTGGTGAATTAAGGTGTTCAAACACTGGCATAATCCAGGTTAATTTCAATATGTGCCTGAAAATAGATAAATCCTAACAAAGTAGCCTAGAAAATATGTCTCTGATTCACCGTAGTTGATCTATGAGGTTCTTCAGACAACCAGACAATACCAAAATGTCTCTTTATAAGTGAGCTTTATCTTTCCAAGCAATGTCATGGAAAAGTGACATGAAAAGGGAGAAGATTCCAAGAACATAGCTCTAATTTTAATCATAGGTAAACTTAAATTGATAGAGTAGGTAGTTTTCCCACAGTGATCCTGAGAAGATGCAAAAGTGGAAGAGGTAAATTTCTCTTTCGATCTATTTATGTAATGCTAAGAGTCATTTCACTGTAGGGAAAATTCTATCCTACCTTCTTTTTGGTTTACATTTCTCTGAGCAGGACCATTGATGTATATGAAGTCTAATATGTCACAAATTTGATAGTAGCTGTCTTGAAAAGTCAGTATTTCAAGAGCATTATTTATATACAGGAGCTTTCTCATAATATTGCCTAGCCTTCAAACACAGTAAAATGATCCTTTAAGCGAGAGCATTCCTTACAGAAAAACAGTTGATATTTCATAATGATAGTTCACAGCACTTACTTGTTTCTTAACCATAACATGTAGGAAAGAATAAACCAGGGAACAAAAGTAATTGGGGCATTTATGAGAGCATAGTGTTTCAATCAGTGACCCCAACCACTGTGCAAAACTGTAAGTAAGAGAGAAGGATAGACTTCAACCTAGAAAAGAAATGATTTGCAAAAAGTGATTTGATAGTAAAGTGTCTGATGCAATACAACTGGGACTCTTTTAGTTTGTGTTTAATTGTTTAAATTGCATTTTTAAAAGTAAGGAGCTATCATTATTTTTGGAACTAGAATCCGCCTGATATTGTTACAGGTTTCAGTTGTTATTTTGTAGATCAAAAATGGTTAAATAATAACTCATTCCACTGACAAAAATTTATAGGTGCAGAAAAAAAAACAAAAAAAAATTTGTACATAAGGAACAATCAAGAAAATACAGCAATAATTATGGCAGGTTCATAATCGTAGTTGAAGGTAGAAGTAGGAATTCCTGGAAAATTATCACCTAAATCTTCCCTGATTGAGCGTATGTTGCCTCCTCAGAGTGCCTTATTCAGACCTCCTTAGGTTGACCCTCCTGTTCCCTCTAGCACCCTATTCCTCTTGCCACTTCCCTCATTTGAGATTCCATCACATTCCTTCTGGGTCACGAAGTAACAGGGGATTAGAATTTCCTAGGTCACCCTGTCACACTTGAGCATCCAGTCCAGTGCCTGGCACATACCTGTTAGGTGAATGAATATAGGGAGTGCGTATAAAAAAAAGTTTATTTTGTAAGATTGCTACAGTAACAACTACCTACACAATCCCACAGTAAAAGATTTTTAATGTTTTATTCAAGCAAAATAAAATAAAACAACAACAAAAAATGAATAAAACCCAAAACCCTACAAAAACAAAAATCTCTCAGAAATTTTTAAGAACAAAAGTTTTCCATCTCTATAGTATTTACCCATGGTAGCAGTATATTGATCCTAATATAATATCACACCTTAAGGAACCAATGTTTATTCTGGGGGTATCATGAATTACTTTATATTTTGTGGGACATACCAAGCAATTAATAAAATATTTTTAAACTAGCATTTAAGATGACACAAAATTTTGCACATAATTAAAATGATGATCACATCGAACTAGTATCAAATGTCACCCAATTTTGAACAGAATCTAGAGGCTATGGGGTATAATTTTGTAATTGATATAGATTCAAATTATAGAATTTTTCAGAAAGAACAAACTCCCCAAATCTACAAGAGTTAGGAAGGGAAGGTGACACAATCAGCAATCTCTCATGTCAGCTCTGCATGAATAAATTTCCCTAAATCCAACTCTGTAGCTGAGTCGTGAAATTTAATCAAGGGTAATACAGCCATGGTAGCCCCATTTCAAGTGTTCTGCAGCATCAAAAGTCTAAGGGCCCTCATGTTGAAAAAGAATTCCACATCTCCTGAATTCAGCAGATCATTACATCACATAGATTCTACTTCAACATTTAGAAAATAGCTATATTTGCATAGGAGATAAATATTCCTTACACAGTGCTATGATTCTGGCAATCTGGTGATTCCATACTCCAGGTTAGGGGAGAAAGGTGCTTGAACACCTCTGTGGTCAGATATTTGGCAGAGTAGACACATGGGGTTTCATTTATTTAACCTACAGACAGCCTATCCTGCTTGCCTCTAGTTGTCTAGCTCAGCCACAGCCAGAGTGCCCATGGGAAGAAGGACATGTTTGCGTGAGAATTCCAAACTTCCTTGAGCAGGAAACTACTGCAATGATCTGGAGGGTGTTATTCCTTGGCACCTTCCAGAATAATAATCTTTCCACAAATGAGAGGGTCTAGTCACCCAGTCCCAGGAAGTAAAATTATAGTCAACCCTCTGCTCTGATGTAATTTGTAGAAAACAAAAACACGCACAGCTCCAACGTTATAGCACTCATCGTTTAGGTTTCCATGCTCTTATATCTTTGCTTCTAACCTCCCTGAAAACCTTTGGAAGGCTTAATTATTTTACTGATAGAGACAGTGAAATTTAGAGAGTTTAAGCAGTATTACAGAGACACAAGTTTAGTAAGCAGCAGAGCTCAACAAGACACAAATTCTTTCACTAACCTTGGATGATTTGTTTGTGTTAACACACGGAAGACCCTGTTCTCCTGTGCTGTTAGACCAGAGTTGATCAAAATGTGATAAAAATGAGTACAGAAGTGTTAGTGCTGGTGTGTAGACATGTATGTAAGACTGGGTGTTTGTCTTCCAAAAAAAAAAACTATACACACACACAAACACACACGCATACACACATATTTTCAATAATCTCATTGTTTCCTTTCTTGTTGTTTTAGTTGTATTTTCTTTCCTACTACACATGCAGAAAATGGCAATTGTATCAGATAGAAATATAACCTTTCTGATCCAGAAAATGGCAATTGCTTCTTTTCTGGGCCATCACAGTAGTGTTCTAACTACTCTCCCTGTCTTTAAACTGTTTCCTCTTATTTTTATTTTCTACCAACTGCCAGACAGTCAATTCTAACATTTTATTATTCTTTTTAGAACATTAATTCCATGTTCCCTGTCTATGCTTTCTCGATGAGCATTACTCAGTAGGAATATAATGAAATCCACTTTTAAAATGTGAGAAGAGGGCTAGGGGTGTTGCTTAGTGACAGAGCATTGCCTAGCATGTGACAGGCCTTGGGTTTAGCACAGCACTGTCAAAAACAAATAAACAAACAAAAAACCCCACAAGGAATTAATCTTAATATTTATGTAATCCAATATATCCAAATTTTTTATTTTCCACACATGGCAAGAGCCACATTTTTAATGATCAATGGTCACCTTTGACTTGGGGCTACTGTATACAGCAGCTCAATTCTAGATCAACTTTACTTTTCTTTATATCCTAAATGAGGCTTGACAGATGCTGGTGGCTTCTGCAAGGTTTGCAACCTGTTCTATACCCATTTGACCCAATTTTTAGTCACTTAAGTTGCATTCAAGTTCTTAACTCTCCTTCGGTTTAGAATGCAAGTCAGTTAGAGAGTACTTAAAAAAACAAAATGACAATGTTTCCCAAAGCCCATTGAGCAGAAAGGGTGTGAAAATACAAGATTCATCAGACTGAGAGGTACCAGCATGGATAAAAGGGGTTAGGACGAAACAGGAAAAGAGACAAATTGCACAAAAGAGAAAAGAAAGAAAAAGTAAGATTAAATCAATATTTTTTCAAAAACTGGTTTTGTCCTGTTCCTAAAATGTTTTTAATATCACACAATTAGAAGTGATTTCAGAATCCTCACAAAGGTCTAGGCGAGGTCAGACGCTGTCATACCATGTGCATTTCACAACTAACCTTACAAGGCAAGTAAAATTGGTTTCAAAAATGATAAAAACTCAGTTACTTACCTTTTATATCTATTTTATTAAGACCTTTTAAAATCATGGTTTTGAATCTTGTCAAAAAATTGTATTGAAATGATTGAAAAGGTAAAATGATTTCTATTCTTTTCATTAACATGATGTGTCAGGTTTACTATTTTGCATACATTCGTCTCTACGATGAATCATTTAAACCGAACAATTAATTTTATTTATTTATTTGCAGCATAGCACCTCCTACTGAGCTATATCTTCTTTCCTTTTTACTTTTTAGTTTGATGTGAGGTACAACTAAATTTACCAGACTAACCTCAAACCTCTTGCTACCAACTCTCAAGTAGCTGAGATTAAAGGCATCTTTTTCTTTCTTTCTTTTCCATTTCTTTTTTTTTTTTTTTTTTGCGGCACCGGGGATTGAACTCACAACCTCACACCTGCCAGGGCAGGCGCTTGAGGCACTGAGCCAAACTCCCGGCCCTGGTTTTCTTTTCCATTTCTTTTACCTCCAGCTGCCTACCCCCTTTGTCCTTCTCTCCGTCCCTCCCTCTTCATTTCCCTCCCCTTCCCTTCCCTATCCTCCTTCTCCCTTCCCTCCCTCCTTATTACATTTTTTCTTTTCTTTTTTTCTTTCAACTGGGTCTTGGTGTGTTGCTCAGGCTGGTCTTAAAATCCTGGGCTCAGATAATCCTCCCACATTAGCCTACCAAGTAGCTAGGACTATAGATAAGTGCCACTGAGCCTGGCTTGAAAGGTCTTTTAAATGAATTTGTATTTGTTGGTATTTTCTTGAGAATCTTTGCCCTTATGTTCATTAGGGATATTGACTTGTTGAGCTGTTTGCTTACCTGTTTATTTTTGAATGTTCTTGTCAAGTTTTGGTATCTGGGTAATGCTGACCTCATAGAATGAGTGAACTTGTCTCTCACTGCTAAGACAAAATACCCAACACTCAAAGTTAAAAGGGGAAAGGTTTATTTAGTTCACAGTTTGTGGAAGTTTCAGTCCATAATTAACTTGTTCCAAGGTAGGGTGGCATGGCAAAGGGGCAACAGTTCACAGTGGCAGAAGACAGCAAAAGCAATAAGAACATAAAGAGGAGAAGGAGCAAGTATCTCTTCCTCCTTTATATTGTAAGCAGTCTACCCACCCTAGGGTGGGTTTAACACTTGCACTTCCAATCCCAGCACTAGACAATGAACTAATCACAAACTCTAGACTCAGCTGCCTCCACAAAGCCCACCCACTATGACTGCATGAGGCTTTGGGGAGACATCCAGACACAAACCATAACAATGAATTTGGAAATATTCCCTCCCCTTGAATTTTCTGTAACAGTTCGAGAAGAATTAATGTTAGTTCTTTAAATATTTGGTAGAATTCAGCAGTGAAACTGTTTTCCTGAGCTTTTCTTTGAAGGCTTTTTATTGCTGATTCAATTTCTACACCCACTGGTAATTAGATTTGCTATGTCTTCCTTATTCAACCTTGGTAGATTTGTGGGTTCAGAAGTTTATCATTTTTTCTAGATTATCCAATTTATTGTATAATTTTTAACAGTACTCTCTTAGGGTGGTTTGTATTTCTGTGGTATGGGTTGTAATGTCTCCTTTTTCCATTTCTAATATTAGTCAAATCTTTTCCCTTTTTTCTTAGCCTTGCTAAAGTTTTATTGATTTTGCTTATCTTTTCAAAAACCAGTTCTTCATGTCATTGGCCTTTCCATTGTTTTTTTATTCTCTATTGTATTTATGCTTTGATTTATTTCCTTTATCTTTACCATTCTTATAATCTTTATTTATTTTATTACCACTAAGATATTTATTATTTCTTTCCTTCTAATAATTTTGGGTTTAGTTTGTTGTTAGCTTCCTGGTTCCTTGAGGTTCATAATTAGGTTATTTGTGATATTTCTTCTTTTCAATGCAGACTTTATTACTAAGACCTGTTCTATTAGAACTACTTTTGCTGTATTTTATGGTTTAGGCATTCTGTTTCCATTTTCATTTTCTTGAAGAAATTTTTAACTTCGTTTTTAACTTCATTGAACCATTTTTTTTCAGATGCATGTTATTTCTATGTACTTGTGAAGTTGCCAAATTTCCTCTGGTTGTTGATTTCTAGTTTTATGCCATTATGGTCAGAGAAGATAATTTAAATGATTTCAATATTCTTTAATTTTTTAAGGTTTTTGGGGGATCTAACTTAAATTTATTCTGGAGAATGCTTTTATGTGCTATTGAGAGATCCACACATGACAAATCCACAGATAACATCATACTGATTGAAGAAAAATTCTAACACATAGTACAAAAGATAATGCCCACCTTCATCACTTCTATTGATATAGAAGTAGGAGTAATAACCATAGCAATTAGGCAACAGAAATAAATAGGCACCCACATTGGAAAGAAAGAAGTCAAATTGTCCTTATTTGTAGACAACATGATATTAATGTAGAAAACTCTAATGATTATAGTTAAAACTATTCAGAATAATAATGAATTTAGTAATGGTGCAAATGTAAACTTAACAAAAATAAAACTAGTAGATTTTTATGTACTAATATTGAACTATCTGAAAGAAATCAGAAAATAGTCTCTTTCATAATAGCTACACAAATCTTTTGAATAAATTTAACAAAAGAAGTTAATAATCTCAAAAATGAAAATTGCAAAACACTGATTAAAGAAATGAAAGAGAACCCAAAAAAATGAAAGTCATCGCATATTCATGCTTTGAAAGAATTAGTGTGCTTTTTCAATTTTTCACAATATGTGAGCCAGCTAACTTTATAAAGAGAAAAAGTTTATTTAACTTGCAATTTCAGGGGTTTGAGGGCATTGTGATGGCAGCTCAGTTCTGGTGAGGCTCCTCTCTCTTTCTCTACTACATCACATTATGGGAAAGATGCATGTGTAGAACTTGCATCATCAAGCAGGAAGTCTGAGAGAGAGGCTAAGATCACAAAATCTTTTACAAGTACATGTCTCCACAGAATTAAAGACCTCTTGCTAGGCCTTACCTCTCAAATATTACAACACCTACCAATAGCACCACCCTGGGGACCAAGGCTTTAATCACAATAGTCTGTTCAAACCGTAGCATAATCCAAAGAAAACTATAGATTCAGTGCATTCCATACACAAAAATACCAGTGGCATTCATCATGGAAACAGAAAAATATCTGAAACCCTGTAAGGTTTCAGATGACACAAACTTTGTGTGACCAAGAAAGGCACTGAATAGCCAAAGCAAAACTGAACAAAAACAAAACAAAATTTAAAAAAATAAAGAAAAAAGAAAAACCAAAGCTGGTGATGGGTTTTGCCTGTATGAAGCTCTGTCAGGCCTAGGGTGGTGCCTGCACAACCTGGTGCTAGACCCAAAAACGACAGCATGTCCCTCCAATACTGATTTCTGTGTTCTTCTTCCAAGCCTAAATTAAAAGCCTGCTTTTCGTGTGCACACCTGTGTCTCTCCAATCAGTTCGTGTGCACACCAGTGTCTCTCCAATCAGTTCGTGTGCACACCTGTGTCTCTCCAATCAGTTCGTGTGCACACCAGTGTCTCTCCAATCAGTTCGTGTGCACACCAGTGTCTCTCCAATCAGTTCTCAATACATCATTCTGCCTACCCCTTCAAATTCTACCCCTGTCAAACCTAATAAAAAGCCCGACTGCTTCTTTGTCTGCTTCAGAGGGACAGTGCACTCTTCTGCAGCTCTCCTGTGCCTGCAATAAAGGACTTTTTCCTTTTCTGCCTTTGTTTCTCTACCATGCCAAAAATAACCTAGCAATTTTGGTGCTTTGACTTGGCTCGATAGGGTGAGTGGCTCCTGGGCTACCCTCGGTTTGAGCTCCCCTCATCAATGAGCTGTCACTCTGCTTTCTATTGTCCCCTTTATCCTTTCTCTAGTCTCTGTCACTGCTGCTACTAGCTTCTATCCAACACCAACCCACCTCAATTCTCACAGGTGAGCCATTTCTCACTCCAGGATTCCTATCTCATAAATCATGGGCTCATGTCAGGGTTCCCCCACATCCTTCAGGACCACATCCTTCGGGGTTCCTCCCCTTGTTTGCTTGGTGACGACTGGTGGGTGCATGTATTGGGGATTTCTCTCACTCACACAATCCTAAGAAGGGTGATGACTCTCCAAGGGATTGTGGCTCAGCTTTTATAGCCTCCAGTGGACCACTAATTTGGCCACAGTGGGAAGTATTTCTTCTCATCTCCAAAAAGACACACTGCTCAGGTGCCTGCTAAGATATCTGAGGACTCTCAGTCTCAAAAAACTATTAAATTCCCAAAGCTGCTTTTTTACTGCTAGATGACTTGGTCATAATGCACACTTGATAATACCCAACACTGGCCAAGAGGGGCACCTTTGATTACAATACCATCCACGATCTAGAAAATTTCTGCTACCATAAGGGCAAATGGTTAGAGACTCCTTAGGTACAGACCTTTTTTGCTCTCAGAGCACATCCCTCCCTCATTCAGGCATGTGGGGTGGCCCAAGCTCTTTTGACCCTCTCCACACCACCCAACCCCACCACCTGACAATCTCGCTGACCCCACAGATGTTGTCCCTTCTGCCTTCACTCCTTCCTCCTCCATATCCCTGAGAGACTTCCTGTTCTTCTCCATCATCATCTTCTCCTCCCCTCCCCATAACCCTCCCCTCCTACTCCTCCTCCACCCCACTGTCACCATTTTCCCATCTGCCTATCATACCCAATCTCACTCCTCTCTCTCACCAACACCTGGTAGCCCCTCCCAAATGTCACCATCATTATCCCTACCCAAACCTTTAATATCAAATAAGAGCTCCAATTTGTGATTAATTCCTATGTCTTCCTAATAGCTGTCTTTAATAACTGTCTTTCCTTTCACAGATGTAAAAGACTTTATTCCTTTTGATTCTTATTACAAGAGATCTCTGTTAATTGACCTAAAAAGGTTCTAACTTGTCTATTTATACTTACAAATGTAAAAACTATAAAAGAGTTATTATAATTCAAATTAACCAAATATATCTGAGTGCACTCTGATTTTCTTAGGTGTTTCTTTGGTAAACTGTGTATGTGTTGCTATGTCTGTCCAATCTATACAGATCATCTATGCATGTTTGTTGGTCTGTCATATCCATAAACAACTGTTTTTTATTTGAGATCAACAATTTTTTCTTCTTTTTCTTTTGCATTTTTGGACTCTTTGTTCAAAATTTAATGTGGGTTATAGGTCTAAAACCACTCTTCCACCTGAGTTGTCAGCTGGTCAAAATGATGCTATAATTGTTCGTGTAAATTTAACCTATACTGTTGTTTATGTATCATAACTTGAGAGTCTCTCATTATTCAAAAATACTATGTTAAAAGTTGTAATTAGGTTTTACATTGGTCATCATCAAAAGGTTAAATTTTATAAAAATAATACAATAAGGTTTTTTTTTATAAGAGCTGCTCTTAGTATGAAACCAAATTTAAAACTCAAGGTTTTCATGTGACTATAATTAAATACAGTCATGCCTCCAGATTTACAGGTCTTTCAAAATGTAAAACAGGAATTGTTTATGGTGATAGACTTTCTTTCAGATTCTGACCTCTGCCTTTAACAAAAATTTATATGATGTACATCCCACCAAATGTCAACAATTTAAATACAAGTTTTTTACGTATTAGGGGTGATTGACTAAAAGGAGTATTAATGTCAAAATAGAAATTCAGGCTGTTACAAAATGTCATAATTGTCATGCTACAATATTATGTATGATTTTTATTTCAAATTTTCTGTATGTAACTGTTAACATTCTACAGGGATTTAAATACTACACATCCTTGGTTGATAAAAAAAATAATGGTTCCATTTTATGTTCTAAGGTGCTTGATATTCAGATAAGGTAGTAATGTTAAGCTTACTGCCTTATTATACTACAATGTTATCAGTCTTCTCTTCTGGATGCTCAACAAATGAGGTTTGAAAATCAAAAACTGAAAAGACAGATGGGCTAGGAGGGCAACCAATATTTTGGCTCCAGCCCTCTGAGGTCAATGAGGACCCAGGTTAGAAGAGAACCTCTGCAGTGACACCCCATAGCTCTGTGAGTCCCTGATCTGCTGATCAATGAGACCAGACCACAGAGGAAAGTGATCTACAATATGTGGTGTTCCTAAGGAGAGTCACCAGGAGAAAAAAAAAATTCCCCAAGCTTTCACAAAAACCAACTTGATCAAGCAATGGCTGTGACTCATCCTGATGACTGATGCTGCAAAAAACTGAGAGGCTCTAAACGTTGTTCCAAGACAAATCCTGAGGAGATTTAACTGACCTTGATAGATAGCAAGAGGTTAATTTTAACCAGTACAGGTCTCAATTTAACTTGGTCTTGAATATCCAGCAGAAAAGTGTAATCAAAAGATATATAAAAAGGGGGCATCTGTGCCACGCTAGAAAAACAAATGCTGTTATTTCATTAATCAATCAGGTATCATGATAGATAAGGTCCATGAATATACTGCCTCTAAACCCAAGGAGGTCTCTCACCAAGATTTTTCCATCTGGTCTTCCTTAGGAGGTTGGGTCCTCTATCTTTTTTCTGTGATGGGACTCCTGATACTACTTGTTAGTTTTTTTGCTTATATCTACTTGGCTATTTAAATTTTTTTCAAGATTTCTTCAATCCAGGTTGTGAGCCCTTACTACCAGAGAACTCCTTATCCTGGCTGAGACCCCTAGCACCAGCTTCTACATGGGCCTAACCCATCACCCCAACAACCACACCAACCCCTACCATGACTACCATGATGCCCCTGTTCAGCAGCAAACAGCCTAAGAGAGTCATCACCCCCTAACAACCAAAAGATGAGAAGGATGGGCTCTGTCCTTATGGAACTCTGTGAGACCCAGCATGGTGCCTGCTCAACATGGTGCTGAACACAAAAACGACAGTGTATCCATCCAATACTAATTTCTGTGTTCTTCTTCCAAGCCAGAATTGAACTTTCCACTTTTCATGTGCATATCAGAATCTCCCCAATCAGCTGTCAAGATGTCATTCTGCCCACCCTTTCAAACCCCACCCCCTGTCAAACCTAATAAAAGCCCGACTGCTTCTTTGTCTGCCTCAGAAGGATCTCGCAGTCCTCTGTAGCCCTCCTGTGCCTGCAGGAAAGGCCTTTTTCTTTTTCTGCTTTTGTTTTTCTATAGCACCAAAAACAAAAACTTAACAGCTGGAAGCATCACACTATTCAATTTCAAAATATACTACAGAGCTATACCAACCAAAATAACAGAGTACTGATTTAAAAACAGACATATGGACAGCTGGGCATGGTGGCACATGCCTTTAATCCCAGCACTCGGGAGGCTGAGGTAGGTGGAGCGTTGTGAGTTCAAGGCCAGCTTGGGCTACAACATGAGCTCAAGGCCTGCCTGAGCTACATAGTGCGACCCTGCCTCAAAAAACTAGGACTGGGAGTTTGGCTCAGCAGCTTAAGTGCCTGTCTGGCAGGCACAAAGCTGTGAGTTTGATCCCCGGTGCTGCAAAAAAATAAATAAATAAATATAAATAAAAATAAATAAAAGCAGACAGACAAACGGAGATGAATAGAGAGCCCAGAAACAAGGACTACACTCCAAATCCTTGACCTTATCCTCCTGATAGTCATCATAATAATTTCCTTAGTGTGCTATTTCTCTCAAAAAGTCTCACATGTCTATGCCCAGACATGTATTGCATGCTAAGTGGACTTCCTGTGTGGATAGAATATTGAAAAATCAAGGAAATATGTGGCAACGGGGACACTATAACTTATGAATGATATATTGAAACTGAAAACTCTACATGGTAGTGACTCAGAGTACCATGTATGCCCTGAGTGAAAGTGTTTTAAAAAGGGGGGAAATTGTTAAACAAATTTTATGGAAGCTCTGCTTTGTACTAGCCCTTGGTAAAAGGCCTCCACAGGCCAGAACAAAACAAAATAGAATCATTAGTCTTAAGTGCCATGAAATCCAACTTAGTGTTATAAGGAAGGTTTCTCTGTTTTAACATTATAAGGCAGTAACTTTGAAATGATTAACACGTCTTTATTCTTTTTCTGTGTTCTCCTTCATTTTTGTTTATACAGCCAAATCCATCTCTTCATCTCGTTGGAACACTTGTTTCAGTTCAAAGAAATGAAGTATCATCTAATTCAAGAATTGCAAGTAAAAGTCAATTAGATTTTTAAACTAAATTTATTGTAGCTTTTTCTTTTTATTCTATGTAGATGGTAGGCAAACTATGTGAACTTGTGCTTGATAGTATTTGAGAAGTCCACTTTTATTTTTCTTCCATTTTTCTTTGGGTGTTGTGGGAGTGTATGCTCGTGTGTAGGCAACTCTGTGTATAAGTGGTAGGACTTGGGAGGGAAAGAAATACTTGTGCAGTCTGGAATTTGGGTTGTAATACAAAATAGAACTGAATCCTAGCATCCCTTTTAAGAGTGAGTAAGGATAAAAGGAGAATCTGAATGGGGGAATAAAACCAGCCATAGATCATAATCACTCTGGGACCTGGAATTGAGACATCTGGAAAACAACTACTTAGGAGAAAAGAAGAGCTCCAGGAATAGAGAAAGAGATCACAAGAATGGTAAAAACCATGGAGAAACATAAGATAACATAGAGAACAAAGCAGTTTGGAATGCTAGCCCTGGGTCCCCAGTATGGAGGAGACCCAACTCCACAAGTACAAGGTAAGCCTGGAAAGAACCAGCAGTGCCAGTGGTAAACAACCAACCAGCAATGCTAACCCAGGAAAAAGTGATGGTTGTGGTAAGCTGCAAACAGTGTAGGGTTGTACTTTGAAAGTGACTCTGATGCAATCATAACATAGTCAGAGACCACCAGAGAGATGGGGAACAGGCTGAGTCCTAGGCCATTACCTGCTACTCATTAAAAGCATGATTTGTGTTTTTTTGTCTGGGCCAAAAAGTCAAGGGCCAAATTGATTATGAAACATGATGCTTCGCTTGGCCCTACAAATGACCAAAAAGTGACTAAACATAGAACAGAACTTGACCTTTATTTGATACCCTTTGTTTCTATAAATCTTGGGTCAGTTCTTTTCTCATATCTGTAATGTTGATCACTTAGGGAGAGTCTATTTAAGAGCTGGCCAGACAGGTTCGATTACTCTGAAGTTACCGGATCTCATCCCCCTTCAGGATTGAGGGCACCAAGATAAGAGGTTTACAGGACATTAAACAATATGTAGAAGCCTCCAGCCATTGTCCCAAACATAAAATCCCCTGGATTCCAGAAAAAGCGAGGTCTGATGGTGCTAAGACCACCATAGGCAGAGACAATCCTTCCCATCCTTCTACCATAGAAATTCCAAAACCAAGACTGAAGCAGTGATCAAATGAACCTTGGCCCATGAGGTAATTCTTGAAAGTTGTCTTTCTACTTTGTACCAGTTGGGACAGCCAGAACCCCTATATTAAAGTGTACCTTTCCCAGATACCTAATCTGGAGTCCATTTCTATCTTCCAACTTTTCAATTAAAGATTTGTTTCTCTGTAAATTTGTGCTTCAGTTTTAATTTTCATTTCTACTAAAGCAAGGACTCACACTAGCTGGTGACAACTCCTTCCACTTAGTAGGCTAGCTTTGGAGAAGAAATCTGCTGTAGCATCTACCATATTTAGGAGTGTTGTAATCAGGTGCCCTTTTTGAGAAGGGGTTTATTGTTTAAAACTGAGCAATTCTAAGAATCAGAAGTCACAGAACAACCATACTTCAGGTTCTCTGAGGTCTCCCTGCTGCAGTATGGAAGATGCCCCATGAGAGAGTCGTGGAGGTGGAGTACCTAGTCAGACACCCCATGAAAAGTTGGAGCAGCAGGAAGCTCAAAATGTGGAGTACACAATGGTTGGCAGCATTGCTCTCTGGGGTGAGGAGCCAGGCCCGTTGTGTGTTTCTGAGAGGTCGCTATCTAAAAATGCTGAGATCAAGTCTAGTGAATTTCTTGGCTCTGCTTGCTGCCTATTTCTAGCACAGAACTCAGTGATCTGTTTGCTTTATTCAACCACCAGTGTGGTCAGCAGTGGGATATACTCCTGCTTGGATGTTTGCCATGTTCCTGTGTATATAGAGAGAACTCTGGAGCAAGAGGGGCACCTCATGACCCCACAGGTCACAATGTTATTTGGGGAAAACAGTGGCTTAGAGAGCACAGAAGGATACAAAGAAACTCTAAAAGCCTCTAGGCTGAAGATAGACCTAAGGCAGACGAGTTACCATGGACTGATACCACTCAGTGGGAAAGTCAGGGAAGGACTCAGCATTCACATTTTAGCAGTCTACTTTTGTGACTCACTAGTCCTCCCCTCCATCTGGTGAGTTCTAACACTACACATCCTGGAGAGAAACTATCCTGGAGAGACACAAAGAGGAAAGCAAAAAATCAAGTTATCCTGGTTTGTGGAAGATATGATACTATATTTAGAAGACTGTAAGGACCCTATTACAAGATTTTTAGAGCAAATAAACAAATTCAGCAATGTAGCAGGATATAAAATCAACATTAAAAAATCAATAGCTTTTCTCTACCCTAACAGCATTATGGTTCAGCAGAGAAAGAAATCAAGAAAGTAGTTCCATTCACAATAGCTTAAAAAAATATTTATCTAACCAAGGAGATGAAAGAGCTCTGCGGTGAAAATTTTAGAACACTGAAAAAAGAAATTGAGGAAAACACCAGAAATTGGAAAGAGTTCCCATGTTCATGAATTGGCAGAATTAAAATTGTTAAAATGTTCCTATTACAGAAGGCAGTCAATAGAATCAACACAATCCCCCTGAGAATACCAATAATTTCTTCACAGAACTAGAAAAAAATTCCTAAAATTCATATGGAAACACAAAAGACTCAGAATGGCCAAAGGAATCCTAAGAAAAAGGCCAATGCTGGAGGCATCTTGAGGACACAGGCAAAGACCTCCTGAATTGAATAATATTACTATGGCATAGGAAATAACAGCAAGAACCCAAAAAATTAAATTAAAATTTTCTGCTCAGCAAGGGAAACAAAAGTA
>RJWM01035208.1:0-19166 GCA_004363535.1 Dasyprocta punctata | reverse complement strand
GGCAGCGATGACCTCCTGACATCTGAATCACGGCTCTGATGATAGAATCGCAATCATGAATCCCGTGACAGCTCTCAACTTGATACATCTTTTAAATTTTTATCGGATAAACATTCATCTAACACATTATCTGACAGAAACTGTTAGATGCACTATTTAAAAAATCGTATCTGTGAATACTTATATTATTCCCAGGCCTGGCAATGATTTTGGAAGCAGCTAACTCCCTGTATTCCTCTGTGCAAAGTACTTGGAGTGGTTTGGGTTTTCTGTTTCAGGATTGTTTTGTGTGACTGCTGTACAGTACACTCACTACTGTCATTAAACTTTCTGTCTCTGTTTATAAAAACAAAGATCTAGCCAGGTGTGGTGGCTCACACCTTTAATCCCAGCACTTGGGAGGCTGAAGCAGGAGAGTCACTGAGAGTTTGAGACCAGCCTGGGCTACACAGTGAGTTCAAGACCAGTCTGAACTGCATAGTGAGACTCTGTCTTTTAAAAATCAATTAATCAATCAATCAATCAATCAATCAGTGAGACATCTATCAATTCTTTAGATTCCAGCACTCTGGGAAGCTGAGGCAAGAGGGTCACAAACTCAAGCCCACCCTGGGCAACTTAGCAATTTAGTGAAATCCTATCTCTAAACTAAACTAAACTAAACTAAACCAAACTAAATTAAACTAAAAACTAAATTAAAATGGCTGGGAATGAGCCAGGCGTGGAGGCACACGCCTTTAATCCCAGCACTCAGGAGGCTGAGGTAGGAGGAGTGCTGTGAGCTCGGGGCTGGCTTGGGCTACAACGTGAGCAAGGCCGGCCTGAGCTACATAGTGCGACCCTGCCTCAAAAAAACTAGGGCCGGGAGTTTGGCTCAGTGGCTTAAGTGCCTGCTTGGCAGATGGGAGGCTGTGAGCTTAATCCCTGGTACTGACAAAAAAAGTAAAATAAAAATTTTAAAAATGGCTGGGGATGTAGCTCAGTGTTAAAGCCCCAGGTTCAACACTCAGTATACACACACACACACACACACACACACACACACTCACAGTCTCATGCTTCCAAATGTCTTCTCTTTCTTCTTTAACATAAGAATTGCAATGTTCTAGTAAGAGCAGCTCCTTCACCCCGATCCTAAAATAAAAAGGATGTGGTATAGAATAGGCCATCTGAGATAGATACACTGTGTGAACAAGAAAAAGACCTTTGTTAATCTGGAGGTTGTTGGTTATTGCTGAATAACTGACTCCTAGTCAACTAATACAAACTTTGAGTTTTGAAGCAAAGCTATATTTAAAACATTTCATAAGGCATGTTACCTACCTTTTTACCCCCCAGTGCTGGGGATTGAACCCAGGACTTCACACATGCTAGGTCCTGAGTTACATACTCAGTCCATTATCTTCTTGTTTTATTGTTGTTGTATTTTGTTTTCTTTAGAGGCACTAAGGATTGAATCCAGGACTTTCACATTGAGCTAATAAATCCCCAGCACCTTTTATACTCCTTTTTCCCTCCTCTGAGACAGGGTCTTACTAAATTGCCCACACTGGGCTTGAATTTTTGATTCTTCCACCTCAGCCTCCGATAGCATTGGGATTAAAGGCACATACCACCATGCTCAGCTAGCTCCTACTTCTAAATGTAAAGTAGAATAGGAAATTAGATACTCACTTCTCTTTTTTATATCGTGGCATGATATATGACATACAACTTATCATGTTAACTATTTTAAGCGAACAAGTGAGTGACATTAAGTACATTCACAATAATGTACGATTCTAACCACTACTCATTTCCAGAATTTTTTCATTGTTCTAAGCAGAAACTCAATACCCACTAAACTATCCCCCTTCAACATAAGCAGAGACACATATTTGTCCTTTGACAGTCAGCTTATTCACTTAGCACAATGTTTTCAAGATTCATTCATATTGTAGCATGCATTAGAATTTCACTTCATTGGTTGGGCGTGGTGGCACACACCTGTAATTCCACCACTCAGGAAGCTGAGGCAGGAGGAATGCCATGAGTTCAAAGCCAGCCTGAACTATAGCAAGATCCTGCCTCAAAAAAATAAATAAATAAATAAATAAAAAATAAAAAAATTCGCTTCATTTCAAGGCTGAATAGCAGTCTGTCTTACATATACACCACATTTTGTTTATTTGGTCATCTGCTGATGAGCAGTGAATTGTTTCCGCATTTTGGCTATTGTCACTGTGTTTTTTGAACTATAAGTAGGCTAATGTATGCTATTATATATACATATATATTTGGGGGGGTTGCTGGGGCTTGAACTTATGACTTCACACTTGCCAGGCAGGCGCTTACACTGCTGAGCTAAATCCCCAGCCCTTATACATTTATTTATTTATTTATTTATTTATTTATTTATTTATGGTACCAGGGATCAAACTCACGACCTTGCACTTGCCAGGCAGGCACTTCTGCCACTGAGCTAAATCCCCAGCTGTATACATATATTTAAAGGCCCAAAATGTTACACGATAAACTACTACCAGTGGGACCTGTTGGGTTCAATTTGGAGTGAAGAAAACATTTATTCTTCAGTTCAGAGATTCCTATATTGTTTATAGATCCTTGCAATAATCTTATGCAGTTTAAAAAACTAATTAAAACTTTCAAAACATCAGAATTGAGATCATAAGTGAGATCAGAAGTGAGATGCATAAAAGACATAATGAATCACCACAAATGCATGGGTTTTCTTAAATTGTGGTTAAAAATATGTATCATTAACTTCATCAACTTAACTTGCTTTTGCTTGTTTGTTTTTTGAGACAGGGCCTCACTGTGTACCCCAGGCTGGCCTTGAAATTGAGATACTCTTCCTGCCTCAGCCTCCTAAGTGCTGGGATTACAAGTGCATTCACCATGCCTGGTTAATCTTAACCATTTTTAAGTATGCACACAAATGTGTATTTAAAAATTATTAGGAAGAGCTTGAGGTGGCTTCACTGATAATCAGCCAGCCACAAAAACTTCATAAACGAACAGCTGTTATTAAAAAATTTAAAATCACACCACAGGATGCTGTATGTGATTAAATAAGACTCTTGCACATGATACTCTTCATTCCTCCTTTAATTCTCCTAGTCTTCTGTATCAGATTTTATGGCTCATAATGATTAATGATTATTAGTAATAACAATTCTGTTTGAACAAAGCTGAGGCTTATCACAGTAGCCCATTCCGAGTCTAATGTAATTAAGAATATACTCAATTTCAGCTTTGTCATGTAAAGTACAGAGCTACCGTGTAGACTGCTCGATTTCCACCTGAAAATGCTGCTGTGATTTAGCTGTTCAAACTGTGTCACACTGTTCCTGTCAGGCTTCTAGAAACTCTTAGTATCTTTGCAAAAAAAAAAGAAAACAAAAAGGAAAAAAGAAAAAAAGAAAAAAAAAGGCCAGTCCCAAGGACACAGAAACTCTGAATCAAAGGTTTGCTGCACCAGAGCTGGAAAGCTTGGCCTCAGCCTTCAGCTACTCAACACATCATGAACTTTCAGACTTCTGGTTAGAAGTATGCTCGGCCATTGATTTCATGTTCTGGGCTTCCTGAATACAGTTTCAGCAGAATAAATTAACTGCCCCAAACTGACAAACAGTAGCAGTGAGGAGACAATGGGTTATAAGCATCAAGGTTAAGCCCCAGAACTAATTTCAAAGCCAGCTCTGCCCCAAGAGAACCGAGACTGCTGGTGGCCTTTACCGGGGTACTTGTGCACAGCCATGTGATATCCCATGTAGAGTAAGGACTCGGGTTGGAAGACCTAGGCTGGAATGTAGCTGAGTCACAGATAGCTAGCGGCTTTGGGGATATTACAGTATTGCACCATTCTGGGAGATTTTCTTTATCTGGAAGAGGGGGTTATAGGATTACTGCAAAGACTAAGCAACATCATGTGTGTCAAGCATGCCACAGAGGCTTCCTCAACCTCCTCAGTCACTCCACTGAGGTCCCCTTAGGACTGCAACTCACTGTAATAAATCACGTTAACCTTTCCAACACCAAATCAGTTCACACAGTTTGACTTTTTTTTTTTTTTTGTGGCACCAGGGATCGAACTCACAACCTCGCACCTGCCAGGCAGGCACTTAAGTCACTGAGCCAAACTCCCAGCCCTAGTTTTTTGAGGCAGGGTCACACGATGTAGCTCAGGCTGGTTTTTGCGTTCGCACTGTAGCCCAAGCCGGCCTCAAACTCATAACGCTCCTCCTACCTCAGCCTCCCGAGTGCTAGAATTAAAGGCATGCGCCACCATGCCTGGCTAGTTTGACCATTTTCAAAAGATTCAACTGACTACTACTTTAAATCTTCTAGGTTGCACCTGACCTTGACCAGCCCTTCCTCAAAGGGACTATTTTATGAGTGAAAATAAATCACTACAAAACGATCGGCTACCAGACAGAAAAGATTCAATGAGAATAAAAAACAGTGCAACATTTATTCTTAGAAGAAAAAAAACTTAGTATATAGAGAAAAAGCACAAAAGCAATGCAAAAAATGTTAAAAAGGCCTGGCTAAGCGTGGGGTTATTCAACATTTACTGAGCACCAGTGATGTTCCAGCCTCTGTACTAGGTGTTAGGGAAACAGTAATGAATTACACATAGAAGAACATTGCTCTGCTGAGGCACTGATAGCTCGTAAGTGCTAATAAGTAAAGGAGAACATGTAACGAGTCTAATCTATTACAAGGCTTGTTAGGTGGAGCTTTTGGAAGGTATTGTAATCCAAATATTATAATCCCTTTTTCTGTCCTTCTCGTGGTCTGGGAAATTTATATTTGTAACCCCATTAAAACATTATTGGAATCTCAGTGAGTTAATTCCAATCTACCACTTCCAGTGCAACCCATGACGAGAATAAAGACACCAAGATATATTCATAGTTATGGGCAGCCAAGGATTCTAAATTCGATCCAGGTGAGGATTCATGGGACAAAGGCCCACACCCAGGGCCTCACCTAGAATTTATTAACTCGTGAAGAAGGGAGTGGCTCAAGGATGAGTGACAGTGACAGTGGTGAGAATTACATGGGACTATGAGCTAGGCTTAGTTAGGAGGCCAGAATGCACCTCTGCAATATGTAGAGAGAAGGGAATATGCAAAAAGACCAATCTGCGTAACTCAATTGGGGTAGCACTTAAATGTTTAAGAAGCTGTTGCTTCAGTTTCTTTCTTTCTTTTTTTATTTTTTATTTATTTATTTATTTTTGCGGCACCAGGGATCAAACTCACAACTTCACGACTGCCAGACAAGTGCTAAAGCCATTGAGCCAAACTCCTGGCCCTAGTTTTTTGAGGCAGGGTTGCACTATGTAGCTCAGGCCAGCCTTGTGCTCACATTATAGCCCAAGCTGGCCTTGAACTCACAACACTCCTACCTCAGCCTCCCGAGTGCTGGGATTAAAGGCGTGCATCACCACGCCCAGCTTCTTTCTTTAATATCAGAAACTGAACTCATGACCCTGCACTTGTCAGGCAGGCACTTACACCACTGAGCTACATCCCTGGTCCTCAGTTTCTGATATGTAAACATTTGTGCCCTGGGAAGTCATAGCCTCTCATCTTGAGGCTTGAACCCAGTTGACATCCCTGGAGCTATGTGGTTCTGCCATTCCAGTGTGCTCAACTGTTTGCAGGGAGACATAAGGTGAAGAAACAGGAAACTGTCAGTTGGCTTCAAATATTACACATCAGTACCTCAACTAGCCCTATCTACATTGCTTAGAGCCAACCGAAGGGAGAAGGAAATAGCTTAGCCAGTTCTGTACATATCAGTACATGGAGATAGGGCCAGGTTTAACTAAAGCAGAGGTAACTGTTCTATATTCAAGGAGAGCTGTCCAAGTGGTCTTGCGCAGAAGGTGAATGGATCATAGGGACACTACATTCATCTGTGGATTAACCGACTACTGAGTTCACAGCTGAATATGCTGCTGGGGGGAGGGGCCTGGTTCAAGGGAAAGATCACTGGTGGTGCTATCTGGAAGGGTGCATCTTTCTCCCTGGCTCCTCCCATCCCAGCAATCATGATGTGAGCAGCCTTTTTCCACAGCAGGCCTTGCCGCCACGCATTTCTACATCTGAGCCTGTCAACCAGAAACTGAAACTTAGGAAACTGTGAGCCAAAATAAACCTCTCCTCCTCTAAGTTGTGGGTGCTGGGATTTTGTCCTAGCAATGAGCAAGTGACTAAGACAGATTTAGATAGCAGGAGTGAGGGTGTTGCTGTAACTGCATGTGACCCGGTGGTTTAGAAGCCTTTGAAAGTGGTTTGTGGGGGAAGACTGGAAAAGGGAAGTGGGCTAGACAAACCCTAGGATATCATGAACAGTGGTCAATATGCATGTGATATTAGTCAGAGCTCTGAAGAGCAGAATGCTGGGCAGAGTGTGGTGGTGGATGCCTGTGATCCCAGCTCTTGGGAGGCTGAGACAGAAAGATCACCATGAGTTCAAGGCCAGCCTAAATTATGTAGCAAGACTCTGTCTCAAACAAAACAAAACAAAACAAAACAACAACAATGAAGAACACCTGAACGCTAATAGAAATGTGCATAGTAAAGGCCAAACTGAGGAGATTTCAGTTGGGAGCAAAGATTCCACTGGCAGTTGCACTACATACTATCTTTGTCACGATCTTGCAGAAAATGTGTTCACATTTTGCCCAGGTCTTCAGACATTTTGGGAGACTGAGATTAAGGATGTAGAATAATCAAACTGGTGGAGGAAATGTGAATAGAGCCCAATATCAAGCTATATCATGGGTACTGCTTGCTGTTTTTAGCAAGATCTATGTTGAGAATCATGAGCAAAAGACAGACCCAAAATTTATAAAAAAGTTTCCAGTTTGATCAGGAAAGAAGTACCTGCCAAGTTGGGGCCATAGAGAGTATGGTTGTTAAAAGATTAGCATTAAAAACAAGCCAAATATTTTCCATCAATAGGAATGATGGTTTGAGAGTACAGTATCTCAGGAATCAGTAACCCACCGTTTAGTCTCAAAAATGTAAAAAGATTTTAATTTATTAAAACTCCTTTGAAAGACCATCCTTTGAAAAAGTTAGCCCCAGGGCACCCTGCACAAGAATGGTCATTTAGGCAATCAGTTACCCAGAATTCATTTCACAGTGCTCATTTAGGCACTCTGAGTCCTCTGTAACCATGATCCAAGGGAGCATGGTTACTGTTTGAGCTGGTATCAGACTTTGGTGTCATTCATATGGTGCTAGATGGCTGGGAATTTGGCTCAATGGCTTAAGTGCCTGACTTGCAGATGTGAAGTTGTGAGTTTGATCCCTGGTGCCACAAAAAAAAAAAAGTTTCATATGGTGCTAGATTTACAAACATGCAAAATGCAAGAGTTGTGGGATCGGGGAGGTTTCCACCCACATTTCAAGAGAAAGTTTGGGATGTCAGGTAGTAAGACCCTGACAGGTCAGTGCATGAAGCTGCGAGAGAGAAGGCAAAATTGAATTGGAGTCCCCAGGAAATTGGAGAAACCATGAACATAAAACACCTGCTAAGGAAAGCTGCAGACAGCAAGCAAAGTCAGCCAAAAAGAAGCCATTGAAAGCTACAACTGGCAATGCTGGGGGCAGGGGACCTCCCCCCAAGTCATTTAGAATTCACTTCTTTGCCTATGTGCTCAACGTGGAGTCACAGATTTTAATCTTCATCCTACTAGGTTTTTGTCTTGCTTTGATCTAACTTCTTTCTAGTTCCCTCTTCCTCCCTTCTGGA
Organism: Dasyprocta punctata; assembly: GCA_004363535.1. Taxonomy (NCBI): domain Eukaryota; kingdom Metazoa; phylum Chordata; class Mammalia; order Rodentia; family Dasyproctidae; genus Dasyprocta; species Dasyprocta punctata. Next base: position 11,390 of record RJWM01035208.1, on the reverse strand, counting down.
ATGGGACTGTTTATCCTGTGCCATTGCATATCAGTAGTGTTTGATTTTTTTTTTTAAATGGGGTCACAGCTAAGAGTTTGCCCTGAGTCTCAGAGGAGAATTTTCACTTGGAATTTTCAGCAATGCTGGAACTGTTAAAATTTTAGTTGACTTTTTTTTTTTGGGTTGACTTTTTATAAGATGAACTACATGCATTTTGCATAAAGAAATATGCGTGAGTCTTTTGGGGGCTAGGGGTAGAATGCTGCCACAACCTGTGTGGCCAGCAGCGTCCTGAGAGAGGGTAACAGGAGATTAAGAAAAAACCAGACACATAATAAAAGGAAAACTGGCACTGGGTGGGACCTGACCTCTCTGATGGAGAGGCAGCAACAACCCAGCATGGGTCTGTGTCATTATTTATACACAGTAAAAAAAGGCGGGGGGCACATGACACAGTCAAAAGTACAAGGTCTCAGTGTTTTGCTGAGAACACTGAAAGTGAAACATTCTCAGAGCTATCGGCGCTGTTGTTACCAGGGAGGGACACCAAGGCCAGACACCTGCTGGACTGGCTTTGCTCTAGTCCCAAGGAGTTTGCTGGCCTCTAGCTCAGTCACCCCCAATAGAAGGCTAGTTTAAATTGTAAACATATCCCCCAAAGCTTCATGTATTTAGAGATGATTGAATCTAGGTGTGCCATACTCCGCTGTTGAGCTCATAGCTGAATGTGCTGGTAGATTGGGCTTGGCTGAAAAAGATGGGTCACTGGGGATGTCATCTGGAAAGGTGTCTCCCTCTTCAGCTCCTCCTTTCACTCTCTGCATCTCTCCTCTCCTCTGCCACACCATTCTACCCTGGAGCTGGCTGCCCAGGGGGTGAAATCTTTAAAAGAAGTGAGCCCAAATACTTTTATTTTTTTTCCCAAATAAGCTTCTTGTCAGGTGTTGTGCCTCAGTAACAGAAAAGTGACTAAGATAGGGATCAACAAGCCCTGAAGGATAAGCAGGTGTTAGATTAGAAGGAGAGTGGGAGTGTAGGAACAGCATTACAGATGAGATTGACTTTCTTTTTTTTGCAGCACCAGGGATCAAACTCACAACCTCACACCTGCCAGACAGGCGCTTAAGCCACTGAGCCAAACTCCAGGCCCTAGTTTTTTGAGGCAGGGTCGCACTATGTAGCTCAGGCCAGCCTTGCTCATATTATAGCCCAAGCCGGCCTCAAACTCACAACACTACTCCTACCTCTGCCTTCCAAGTGCTGGGATTAAAGGCGTGCGCCACCACACCCGGCTGAGATTGACTTTCTTATTTCTGATTATCTGCAATTTATTTTTTTCTAAATTAACACAATACTTATGAGTCCTTATTGCTCTCATAGTAATATCCTCCTACTCCAAGGCAGACTGTTTTCTGATACGGAAGATTTCAGTGAATTTCCTCATGTTTATCTGGGACCAGCTGTGGGCTGGGTGAGGCAAATAGAGAACAGAGCTCAACAGCCCAGAACCTTAGCACTGGAAGGAGCCTTAGAAAACACCAGTAAATTCTTAGTCAAGAAACAGACCCAGAGAGATTAATTAATCATTTTAATCAGGACCCCAGTGTAAGAGCAGTCAGTCTCACAACAATGCTCAGATGGGTTGACAAGTTTGTTTTCCATTTCTATTTTAAACCACCAATTCCAACATGTATATGGTTTTTGATCTGATTGGCCAGAAACTGAAGGTGATAACCATGGTATTACTGCAGCTCTACACAGTGAGAAGCTGCTGTTCATTAGTTGTATTGGGAAGTAGTTTAATGAGGTAAAATCCAGTGCTGATGAGCATGTGGTGAAACTGACAATATATTAGGCATTACTGATGATGCAAATCGATACTCCAACTGAAAACCAGTGTGACAACATATTTTCAAAGTCATAAAAATAGTTCATTTCTGAGAATCTTATCTGAAGGGCAAACAGTTTCAGTACACCTAAATGCAGACATTTCAAAGTAAGGGCAACAGAGACTACACTGTGCAGGGTGAAGTCAGACTTCAACCTTGATGCCGCTTATGTTCACCCTATGCACACATCGCTGTGTTTATGAAGACTCTGTAACCTGCTCTTGCTCACTGAGTCACCAGAATGATTTTCTCTGAAGTCCCCACAGGCTTCCAGATGCTGGGTTCAACAGATATTTCTCAGTCTGGAGGGGTTACCTGACTATGGGAGGCATTATGCCCCCTGCACCCACCCCTCACTGTTTTTTTTTTTTGTTTGTTTGTTTGTTTGTTTGTTTTTTCTGCTTGTGCCATCCGGTGGTCTCCAGGGACCAATTCTGGGTTGTTTCCTCTACTCCCTCAACACTCTGTTACGGTGTTGATCTGAAGTGCCCCCCAATGTCTCATGTGTCTGGAAGGCGACTGGACTGTGGGTTAGAATTTGCACTAACCCACCCATAGGTGATCTCAGCAGTTGACTGTGCTGCCCAGGTGGGGCCTCGGTGGGAGAGGTGTGTCACAGGGACACGGCTGTGGATGGTGTATCTTCCCCCCCAGCTGCTTTCTTCTGCTTCCTGGCCGCCATGGGTCCAGCACCTTCTTCTACCATTCTGTTTCTGCCTTGGAGCAGATGACTACAAACTGAAACTCACCCCAAATAAACTTTTCCTTCTTTAACTTGCCAATGTCAGGTATTTTGTCCTATATTATGGTTGATATACTGTGTCAACTTGAGAAGTTCAGAAGTTTAACTGAGAGACTCAGCAGGGAGCCAGGGTTCTTACTTTGTAAATATCCTCATCCTGTGCAAGAGGCTACAGAGAGTTTGTGCGTGCTACACCTGACCTAGGGGCCGGGGGTGGCCTGTGTATAATATTAGGGAGAAGAAGAGGTTTGTTTTTCCCCTGCTGCCTTGAAGTGTTGCCCCAGTGCCAGGCCACCCTGCCTTGCAGCCAGCTGATTATGGACTGAAACCTCCAAAAACTGTAAGATAAATAAACCTTTCCTTACTTCACTTTGGGTGTCAGGTATTTTGTTCCAGCAACCAGAGAAAAGTAAAAGTAACCAAGACATCCTACAAACAGAAAAGTGACTAAAACACTCTCTCAGAAGGATTTTGCATATCCTTTTCCACACCAGCTTATACTTCCACTTACAAGCCACGGATTTCCCAACCCTGACCAGTTGGAGGATTCTGGATGTGATCCTCCTCAGGGCTCCAGGCACAGAGCCACTAGTCTGCGGGATACTTGGATAGTACCCAGACTCCTCAAATCAGTCTTTGGAACTCTTTCCCATGAAAATTGCTGTCTCTCTGTCTCTCTCTCTCTCCATTGCTACTGGGTCCACTCTCATCTCTTACTCCTACCTGGATGATGACTGTACCACTTCCCAAAGTGGCCCCGAGGGCCCCCAGTCTCACTGCACCTTTGACACAGCAGACAGTAATTTACCTGTAAGCACAAACCCTGCCAGACAATTCCTATGACTTCTGTCGATCCATGGCTCTCCACCCGCAGGATAATGCCCACCACCTTTGCTGATGTATGAGGTCTTTCCTGACCTGGCCTCCATTCACCCAACACCTCTCACACTCTTTTCCGTTCAGTTCCTCAACAGAACATAAGTGCCCAAACAAGCACCCTTCTGCTTTGATGCTCACTGAGCCCTGCAAGAGCTGCGAATCCTTAAGGGTCTGTTTCCCTATATGAATTCAAGAATCTCTGCTCTAGGAAGCTTCCTATTCTGAGACCTCACAACAGCCATTTGATGGTCTTTAACCTAACCTTTGGGTTCTTGGCCTACCAGGAGTTCCTTATGGACAAGAAGTATATATACCTTCCAGAAGGGTGGTGAGAGCCCAGCACAGGAGGAAATGAGATAAGAAAGAAATTAAGTAAGTGATGACAGGAAGTTGTTACCCTGATTGGGAAGTTATGGGATTACATTTTGCAACTTTCTATGTTGTCTAGTATATGCATCTCACTACTTTTATGTATTTTTAAAAATCAAGTTGTTTTTTTTTTTTTTTTTTTTATTTGCAGCACCAGGGATTGAACTCACAGCCTTGCGCCTGTCAGACAGCTGCTTAAGCCACTGAGCCAAACTCCTGGCCCTAGTTTTTTGAGGCAGGGTCACACTATGTAGCTCAGGTCGGCCTTGTGCTCGCATTGTAGCCCATGCTGGCCTCGAACTCACAACGCTCCACCTACCTCAGCCTCCCGAGTGCTGGGATTAAAGGCATGCGCCTCCACACCTGGCTTGTTTTGTCTTTTTGACACAGGGTCTTGTGATGTAGTTCAAGTTAGTCTTGAACTCACATTATTACCCAGGCTGGCCTCGAACTCCTGGCCATTCTCCTGCCTCAGCCTCCTAACTGCTAGGATTACAGGTACGTGCCACCGCATCTGGGTAAAAATCATACAGGTACGTTTAAAATGAGTTAAACTGGGTGTGATGGTGCACCCCTAAAATCTCAGCACTGGGGAGGCTGAGGCAGGAGGATTGCCACAAGTTTGAGACTACCCTTGGCTATATAGGGAGTTCAAGGCCAGCCTGGACTACATAGTAAGACCCTGTCTCAAAAAACAAACAAAGACTTAAATTTCTCCTAGTTAAACCCAATAAAAGAAGTTGCTCAGCCTGGGCTACAAAGTGAATTCAAGGCCAGTCTGGACTGCACAGCAAGACCCTGTCTCAAAACAAACAAGCAAATAAATAAATAAATAAAGTTGCTGCCTAATTCAAGTCAACCTCAAGTTCCTCTCTCCTCAAGACTCCCCACCTCTAGCTCCATAAATTCTTCGGGACTTGGCAAAGCACAAACACTGACTTCAACATTCTCACTAGAGAGCAGGACCACCCGCACACACAGAACTGCCTTGGCCTTGAAAAGGTTACATTGCTCTTGTAGCTGACTGCCAAAACCCATTTTGGGCCAAACAGCCATCAGAACCTCACTGTCCTCACAAGCTGAACATGAAACGACAAGGTACTTTAAAAGGCCTGGGACTCTGACTGCTGTGCATCACCTCATCAACTTGAGACTTCATTGTAAGAGGGGGACACAGGTGACCTGTGAAAATTCTTCCTGTTTTTACCAAAATGTTAATGATCTCAAGTAACCAAAATTTCAATCATGCACACTGGCTTACGCTTCTTTTAAATTTGTGAAAAACAATTCAACCATATAATGTTGACATTTGCTAATATTTTTCCTTTTTTTGTTTTGTTTTTTTTTTGTTTTTTTGTGGCACCGAGGATTGAACTCACAATTTTGCACCTGCCAGGCAGGCACTTAAGCTACTGAGCCCAACTCCCGGCCCTAGTTTTTTGAGGCAGGGTCACACTATATAGCTCAGGCCGGCTTTGCACTCACATTAGAGCCCAAGCCGGCCTCGAACTCACAATGCTCCTCTTACCTCAGCCTCCTGAGTGCTAGGATTAAAGGCGTGCACCACCATGCCGGGCTATTATTTTTCCTTTAAAAAAAAAACAACAAAAACTTGATTAGGTTCAGAAATAAAATATAGAGGAAAAAGCTCAGATAAGAAAACCTCATGGCTTAGAAATCATTACTTTGATTAGCAGCAAGTGTTACCTGACAAATGGCCTTCTATCTTAAATGCAACTATTACAAATTTCCTGTGATTCCCCACTGTTTTCTGAGTTTTTGCTCAGCTCTTGAGGCAGTAAGTCAAAGGAAAGCTGGTGGTGGTAGTGGGGGCAGGGAGAGGTTGCAGACTTCCACACCTGGGTCAGAGAGACCCTGAAGGGATGCTGAGCCCTGGCTGAACCACTGCCCGGAAAGGTGCCTACTTCTCTGCCCTCCAAAGTTTTCACATATACTCCTGAAGGGGTGGTTTTCACAGTTAAACTCACTGCCAGGATCTGCTGAGGCACTGAAGGCAGGCAAGGGCCTGCCATCAGGAAAAGATCGCCTGGTCCTGTCAGCCTTCTTCCTGGGGATGTGTCCGCCATCTTGTCGGGCCTTGTGGGGAAGAACTGCCCAGGTCAAGAGTGAGAGAGTGAGGGCTTGGGGTGTGGGCCAGGATGGTGCAAGAAGAGAAGGAGAGTTTGGTTAGGGGAAATGAAAGGGCCTAGTAGGCATTTTTGTCACTGAGAATGTCTCAGTCACTATCCTATTGCTGGGACAAAATACCTAACACCCACATTGAAGGAAAGGTTTATATTGGCTCACAGTTGCAGTCTATGTTCAGTTGGCTCCAACGCAGAAACAGGAAGACAGAGGGACCAGGCAGAGGAAAAGGTGCTCAACCCATGGCAGCCAGGAAGTAAAGAGAAAAGAAAGAAGCTGAGGACAAGACTCTATCCTGCCAGTGACCCACCTCTTTCAACCAGGCCTGTAATGGTTGATACATTGTGTCAACTTGAGAAGTTTAAGTGACTCAGTAGGGAGCCAGGGTCCTCACTTTGCCTTATGCTCTTGCTGCTTCCGCTGTCTTCTGCTGCCATGAACTGTTGCCCTCCACTATACCACCCTGCCTTGGAGGCAGTTGATTATGGATCTAAACCTTCACAAACTGTGAGCTAAATAAAACTTTCCTTCCTTAATTTTGGACATCGGGTATTTTGTCTCAGCAATGAGAGAAAAGTAACCAAGACAAAGCCCCAACTCCTACTGGCACATTTAGCTCTGACCTCTTCAGTGGATTATTAACCCACTGACAAGCATAGAGACCCCATGGACCAACCACCTTCCAAAAGTGCCACCTCCCAATACATGAGTCTCTTGGAAAACGTTCTAGATCTAAACCATAACAGAGAATATACTGTAAATAACTGGTAAGAAGGCACAATTTCAGCTGGTTGTGGTGGTGTATATCTATAATCCCAGCCCTCAGAAAGTGGAGGCAAGAGGATCACTGTGAATTCACAACCAGGCTGAATTTTAACTCTACACCTGTTCTGGGCCTATGGCTACCATTATCATCACCTGGAAACTTACCTCCCATAGATTGACTATGTTCTCACCATAGAGGAGTAGTTAAAAGGGAGATAAAAAGATATGAACATAAATCAGGAGAAGATCAAGATCAAGTTGTGGCCACTCATCCTACAGCGACACCATCGCAGCCAGGAGACATCTGTTGTGCTTCATCCACCATTCATTTATTGCTAAATAAGTTTTGGTTCAGAACAGAAGGGAAATAAGTCCATCAAGAACGAGCTACACTAATTAATGAAATCAACCCAATAGACAATAACATGTATATAGCATCAGCTGGAGTGGTTCTTAAGGTCAAGATTTATTAATGCTTCAAATGGTCAAGCTGTACAGAATTCTCCTCAGATGTGCATTCAACATATTTATATCATAACAAAGTTAATTTCTTATAAAATATTATTTCCTTAAGAAGTGAGTGCTAAAAAGCTTCAACCATGAATTAAATATAGTTGATGTACATTTATAGGTATTATTAAAGATCTGACATAAATACATAGGTAACACAGCCAAGTAAGAAAAGTTATGACCCAAGTGATTATACATTTTACTAATCATCCATAAAATGTGAAAAAAAATTACATAAGTTGAGCTGATTTTAAGAATCTTTTTATTAGAAGACAAAAGTCGATATCCATAAACAATTGCTTGTATGAGAGCTATCAGAAGACACAATTATTACCTTAAAACAATCTGTATTATCCGAATTACTTTCCTTATTGGTTGACGCAGTAACCTCTCTGTTTCCTTGTGACATAGCTTCAAGTGGTCATTGATGACAATTGGCGGTAGTGAAGGATACACAGTGGAAGCAGTAAAACTGACCACATGCACGTTTAATAACTATTCCCATGGAGAATAGGGCCAATAAAAGCAACGGTTACAGTTATCACATATTTTATCTGTCCTATCACTTGCCGTCTTTAGCATTAAAGTCAAACATATTATTTTTTCCACAAATGCTTTAATGTGATGAAAATACTTTTTAATCCAAGCTCAGATTATTAACAAGAAAAGGACATTTCATCTTCTTTCTTACTTCCCTGGAATTTATCAGGTCTGCATTCACCAAATGCACAGAAAGATGAGTCACTGGGAAGACAGTCTGACCACACAAGTGCTCTATTTTAAGGCAAATGTCTTCATCACATACACACAGAGAAATTTATCCAATGATGAATGTTATCAAAAGACTGTGCCAAACAGAAAACCAAGGTAAAACTTTACCCAATAGAAATGCCCCAAAGTGTAAAGACATTCTCAGTGTACTTAATACATCTTACCCATAACTAAATAGAGAACTCTTCTCAAGTTCTTATATGCCCCAAAATAGCCAAGATTCTGAATTCTAGAAAAAATATTAGAAATTAAATACTCTAGTATCTTTGCAATAAGGCTCTCTGCATAAGGCTACCTTTCATATAAGGCTACTTTGACTTAATTTCTGAAAATAACAAAAATGTGCACCAAAAACTCTATTCTGAACTAAACAGAGAGATCTTAGTCTTATAAGGGATAATGAAGTGATTAGCTTACTGATCAAGAATAAACAGACCAAAATCAAAATTAAGGATCATTAAAAAAAAAAATGTTTCCAGTACTGAGGATGGAACGCAGGGACTTGGTAATGAGCTACCTCCCCAGCCCCTTTTTTACTTTTTGCTTTTGAGACATAGTATCACTACACTGACACAGTTGAGCTGGAACTTCAGATCCTCCTGCCTCATCCTCCCAGAGCGCTGGGCTTATAGGCATGTGGCGCCATGCCTGGTTTTCCTATCACTTTTCAACACTGAACAATAATGATATAAAAATGGTTGAGGCCAGGCATGGTGGTGCATCCATATAATCCCAGCACTTGGGAGGCTGAGGCATGAGGATTATCATGAGTTCAAGTTCAGCCTGGACTACATTGTGAGTCCAGGCCAGCTTGAGCTCCATGGTGAGATCCTGTCTCAAAAAAAAAAAAAAAAAAAACTAAACAAACAAACAAACACAAACCTCTGTCGAGCCAGCTGCCTTAACTGACTTTTAAAAACAAAACAAAACTGACCTTCAAAAAATAAATAAAAATGGTTGAATGTACAAGATACTTTTTAGTGCAAAAGAGACATACATTTACCTTTACATAAACAATTTAAATAGAATATAATCCATAACATGGTATTCATAATATAACAACAGAAATCCACATTATGTGACCTTTACAAGAGTAGATCTAACTTTTACTTTCAAGTTAGAAATGGCCTAAGAGTTTATCTTTGGAGATTTCCAGTTGATGGCTTTCTAAAATGAAGGACAACATGAATCTAAGTCACAGACCATTTGGTGCATTAATGTATATGTCATCAGTTTTGGGTCCTAAAAGTGAAAAATTATCAATACTACATAAAGTGGAAAAATGTACCCCAGATTTCTGTTGTAGCCCAAACACTCACAGAGTCTGTATTTTTAATTAATGAATAGTCTGATGCAATGATATAGTGGTAAAAACTCTGATTACTGACTGTACTCATGTTAAAATCTTGTCCTTAAAATGAAAATAGATAGTATTCATTATGCCTGCCTTTCTTTTTTTTTATGTTTGACAATTACTGTACTCATTTCCTCTACCAAACTCTGTGACATGAAGAGAAACAACAAAACCCAAACTCTGTATTCACCTAATAATTTAATCAAGCACTCTAGAAAAAATGTTGTTCTAAGGGAAAGTCTGGCAGGAATTGCTTATTAAATTTCCAAATTATATCAAAATAAGAGAAGCAAAATGGGATTGAAAACATTAGACTACCTAGATGAATAAGTAATAAAAATAGACATTAAAACAGTTCCACGCTTGCCTTTAATCCCAGCACTTGGGAGGCTGAGGTAGGAGGATCGTTGTGAGTTCGAGACCAGCCTGGGTTACAAAGCGAGTTCAAGGCCAGCCTGAAATGCATAGTGAGACTGTCTCAAAAAATAGGGCTGGGGATTTAGCTCAGTGGCGTAAGCACCTGCTAGGCAGGTGCGAGGTTGTCAGTTCAATCCCCGGTACCAAAAAAAACCCAAAAAAACAACAACAACAAAAAACAATTGCACACTAAGTAAACAGAGAGGTTCATAACCCAAATCTCACTTGCACAGGGCTGTCAGTGACATCCTACTGCAAGGTCACCTGCTCATCCTTAAAGGACAGGACAGAAAACACCAAGTACTCACTGGTTCTAATTCCACAGAGCTGCTCCTTTGGAAAATCGTCCTAACGTTTGAGGATGTGGATGGGGGAAAGAGCTGTAAGTGTAAATGCCAAATTAAGTATCCCTTTAGTTGAGGAGGTCTAGAAATGTGCTTATTTAGTAATTAGCAAAAGATGCCACTGTCTTCAACTCCAACATTCACACTTCACAAATCAGCCACAGCTACTGCCCACAGAATGATTCACTCTTATTGTAACTACACAAGAAGACCAATTGGATACTTGAGTAAAATCTATTTGCTGCTCTTAAATATATCAGATAGGGCAATTATAATGACATCTAAGGACTTGCTTCCTGCTCATGGTGTCCAATCAGCAAAATGAAGCAGACACGGAGTTGTTCAGGATGTGGTTCTGCTCTGTGTTGCTGCAACCATGTTCTGGGACTTCCAACGCCTTCTTCTAAGACAAACTGTCCTGCCCATGGCAGTTTACCAAGCAACGGAACAGGACTGGAAAACCTGTGCCCAAATAGCTAAGCTAATGCTACTCTGGAATCAGATGGCAAGTGGAAAGGGAAGCAACAGGTGAATCTGGGGTAAAGAAGATACTGGAGGGCAAGCAGAGATGCCACGTGGGTGAGTGAGGCCAAGCTGACGCAAGACTCAGAGGCAGGTGGGCAGCTATCAGGCCCACCAGGCCTGGGTGGATACATGCTGCTGCACCCTTACTGTAAACATGTTACCTCTGGTGACCTCTGCACATCCCTGGAATGAATAAGCCTATAAACACCAGGGAGACTTTTTCTTTTTTTAAATAGGGCCTCACTTCGTAGTGCAGGCTAGCCTTGAACTCACTATGTAGATTGTAGATCAGGCTGAATACACTACCATGCCGAGCAAAAGTTGTTTGATTTTGGTTTTTTGGAGGTGCTGGGGTTGGAACTCGGGGTGTTGTACATTACCCAGTGCTTTCCCACTGAGTGGCATTCCTGGCAAAGACAGGTATAGATATAACTATAGATAGAGATGTAGTTTTTTGTTGTTGTTTTGGAGATGGAGTTGTCCAGGCTTGCCTTGAACTCTATCCTCTCATCTTTTTTTTTTTTGCGGCACCGGGGATTGAACTCACAACCTCGTGCCTGCCAGGGCAGGCGCTTAAGGCACTGAGCCTAACTCCCGGCCCTGGATTTTTTGAGGCAGGGTCGCACTATGTAGCTCAGGCCGGCCTTGCGCTCGCGTTGTAGCCCAAGCCGGCCTCGAACTCACAATGCTCCGCCTAC